>WEKX01010605.1:10269-72728 GCA_013390025.1 Pitta sordida | reverse complement strand
GATGCCATGGGTTGTCACTCAAAACACATCTTGAGCATATTTTACTAGTTTGTGAAATTATTTTGATATTCAGGTGTTCAAAATCTTAAGTAAATTCTAGTTGCAATGAAAAAAATCAAGGAAACTAGAAAACAAGTATGAAACAGACTAGCAGAAAAAAAATCATCAGCATAATTGTATGTAGTCACTTGCATTGATCTTTCCCTAGTAGTGCTGTGCATTCTGGGGGAAAAGTATGACTGACAAAACTGTTATTCCATTGGGGTTCCCTCCAGACCTCCTTCTTCTGGAAAAAATTACAAATAGCTCTTGAAATCCAGACAGTCATTATGGGACAAGTGATAAGTTGAAGAAGGAAGGTTCATACAGCACAGTAGAGGAAACCTTTCTCAGGTATAAACACTGATCACTGCAACAAAAAAACGTGGATCTTCTAAGTCTTCCTCTAATTGCTCAGATTCTTTCTTCCTTCATAATGACACAACTTTAGTAGGAGAGGGGAAGAGGAAAAGTGAAAAAGAGGAGATATGAAGACTTTGCCTCTAAGATCAGCCAAGATCCTCTCAGTCCGCTGCTTTCAGAAGAGGTAAGAGGCAGGTCTTTGAATCCCAGATGATGCAGAAAGAATTGAACTTGGGTGACAATTCCCAGATAATTGACATCTGACCTCAAGCTATTATGTAGTGTTAGAAAAATTAAATTTCAACTTCTGAATGAACATGTTTACAGTCTTTTGCTCTGCTCATCAGGTGCAAATTTATCTCCAAAAACACTGAGGCTATTCCTGAGACAGGCATCTTGTAAAAAGCATCAACACAGAACAGGTATAAACTGTGGAAGAACTGAAATACCCAAAACTCTTAGACAGGGTGCCTATCTTCACACCCTGGAGAGTGGAAGAAGGCACCTCATTTGCCTGAAGGTACCTGGGGAGGTGGGATTCAAGAGGCAGCTTCTCTTTCTGAGTTTGTCCTCAGCTCATGGCTTACCTTGTTAGTTGTTGCTGAGTTGTTGCACTCTGGGGCACCCAAATTCCCACTGCAAAGGGAACTAAAGCATATAAATGTGACTTCGGCCAACCACATCTCTTCCTCCTCCTCACACCTTTATGATCCACTGTGTAAATCAAAGGGTATGACCTTCCTTCAAAACACTATAAATACTTTTATGTGTCATTGTAAATATAATCTATACTGAGTTTGACTTACTGTGTAGACAGAGAACGGAACTTCTTTTTTTTTTTCTTAATTTCTCAGTGCAAGGGTTGCCTGTGAAAATACAGAAAGTAGCTGGTTTATTAGCAGACACAAAAATTAACTGCTCTAAATATTGGATGGATTTTTTCCCAAGTAGCAAGCTATCAGTTAGATTATCTTAACTAATTTTTGAGAAAAACTGATGATTCAGATTCACATGGTGATTGTGGACTGATTGATCACTCCACAAAATCTATAGTTTTAGCTGCCTTGCATGCAGCATTTTAGCAGGATTTGGGTTACTTCATAATGAACACTGGAAAGATTCTTTTCCATTTGAATTCAAAAATTATTAAAGTATGACATTACAAAGCAGATGACACAATCTTTCCAGCTACCAAATCTATGAGCTAAGATGATTGATTTTATCTACTTCAAATCAGTATGAAATTGATTAAATGACCTGGCAAATTCTGTCATTCAGCTTGAGAGAGAGACAAACCCAGTGCAATATTCCAACAGCTGCTTCATTGCTTGTCCATTACTTAACAACTGAAATACAGCAGTTTGTGTATGACTGGGCAATGTACAGATATTATTTTAGAGCATCTTTATGAGTCTGGTAAATAGGCTTAGAGTAAGGATATGAGCACAAACTCACTGTAATTTTCTGTAACAGTGTTTAAAGGGCTCATGATTGGCAGCATAACTGATTGTATTGACCAAAAGAGCTGAGGACATCTGGCTTTCTAGCCCTGCAGCTGAAAGACCATATGTTACAAAAGAATAGAGTGTGAGAAGGGAAAAGACAGTTATAGGCTGAATATATAAGCAGAGGTCAAAGCCAAGAGAAGTCCAATCCTGTCACCAGTGTTGCTATGAGGAGTGAATGACATAGGGCTGTTGGGTAATGCAGAAATGTTGTTGACTTGTTGACCAACACATAGTTGAGCTGATGGGTGAATATCTGTGAAAACCTCAGGGAACC
Organism: Pitta sordida; assembly: GCA_013390025.1. Taxonomy (NCBI): domain Eukaryota; kingdom Metazoa; phylum Chordata; class Aves; order Passeriformes; family Pittidae; genus Pitta; species Pitta sordida. The sequence continues at coordinate 70,544 of WEKX01010605.1, read as the reverse complement.
CTCCACTTCACCTGAAGATGAGAGGAATAGTTTACATTACAAATGCCTACAGTTCACCAAAAGTGCCCCATGCCCATACCTTCAGCTTCACCAACCTTCAAGTAAGCACAGTTTAACTGTTTAAGATCAAATTAAGGCATATTAAAATTTTCAACATCAATTCCTGTTTCCCATGCTTACATTCAGGAAATAATGCATCCATTCAAATTCACGGCAAGTGAATTATGAAGGGACCAAAGTCTTCTGTTCACTCATAATTTACTGTTTGATGCGCTTTTTTCAAATGCTAATGTCAAAGTTGGGGTCATAAGCATAATATTTGCTGTTACATACTTTCCTCTACTGTTCACAAAAAGACGGGAATTTTTTAGGCCCTGCTTATAATGCGGGCATTAAAAAGGCAGAACCTCTACTAGAGAAAAAAGTTATTTCTAAACATAAAATAAGAAATGAAGATGTTCTTTTACATAAGTCCAAGTGCTACACAATACCATGTCTTTCTCTTCTGTCAGTGGACAATGAAAAATAACATATATTGAAAATTGTTTATAAAAACTGTGCTCAAGAAATGAGTGAAGTGGAGATCTTTATTATCTCAAAGTCACAATAATACATTTCAATGACTGAATAAACAAAATTCCCACCAAGTTGGCTGGTATTTTGAAATGTGCTAACTCAGCATACTGACAAAATTTCTGCTGAATTCAGCACGTTTTATTCTCTGAAACAAACATCTGTGATTCAATGTGATAGATTTTAGTATACATAGAGAATACAACAAGATGTTTTTTAGAGAAAAACATCAGCATGAATGAATGGTTCTTGCAAGCTCCACAATACCCTCTTTTAAAGTATATTGAATAACAGATTTCTCTCCAGATTATTCCTATCAAATAAGAATAATCTTTTGTATTATTAAGTGAAGTCAACAGAGCAGATAAAAGGGTATTTTCCCCCATACATGGCATCAACCATTTTAAATTGGAATTCTTACACAGTATACTGAACTTCAGCATTTGTGTGTCAGTGGTTTGATGTGACAATGCACTGAATTAAAAGCTGCCAAGGCACAATACGTACTGTTGCAAAGCACACTACAACTCACAGAATCATTCACTTCCATTGCTTGTTTTCACAAGCTTCCCTAGGAAGGGTTGCTCAAAGTAATTCTAAGCAAGGGTAAGGGGGGGGGAAATAATTTTTTTTCTGGAATCCTTAAGAGAAAGATGTTGTTTTCCACCTCCCAAAATAATTAGCAAATACCATTCCAAGGCCTGAACCAGTTTCAGCCTTGGACTTTTAATATTTTCCTAATCAAATTAATCTCAACCGCTGGCTATGTGTGGCATTTAGCAGTCCTTCCCCTCAGCTTTTATAAAGGATTTTACAGAACACAGGCCCCAAATCAGAGAATTTATTTAATTTCAAGGAGTACAGCTGTAAGCAGAACATACAGTCATTATCCTTGGAATCCCAGACCTAGCATCCTCAAGGAAGCAAGAAAGTTCTCTAGATACTTGCAAAAGACCATTGCATAACATTTAATTTGGTATTCAGTAATGATTTCCTCACTGGGTCCAGATGATAAAGTGGCTGCAGATGTTCATTAGCAACAAGAACATATGCAAACAACGAAGCATTCCAAGAAGTTGTTAGCAACTGAAAAGTCCAAGGCTGACCATCACATGCTGCAGAGTCAGTAATATCTCGCTTTAGACCAAAAAAAGAAATCTGACTACTCCACAACCTAGGAGTCCAAAAGATATTTTTCTCATTCTACCCATTTGTCAAGGGTAAGACCATTTTATACGGTGTGTCTTTAAGTCCCAGTGGCCTAAGACAGGTGTGGAGCACTAATCTAATGAGGAGCAGCTGAGGGAGCTGGGCGTGTTCTGCCTGGAGTCAAGGAGGCTTAGGGAGTACCTTATCACTCTCTACAACTCCCTAAAAGGAGATTGTAGGTAGGTGAGAGTCGGTCTCTCCTCTCAAGTAACAAGTGCTAGGATGAGAAGAAATGGCTTCAAGTTGTGTCAGGGGAGCTTTAGATTGAACATCAATGTCCAGGAAAAATGTCTTCACTGAAAGGTTGGTCAGGAATTGAAAGTGGCTGCTCAGGGAAGTGGTAGAATCATTGTCCCTGAAAGTGTTCAAAAGTCATATGGATGTGGCACTTGGGGACAGGATTTAGTAGTCCTGAGGGCAATTATGCAGCACCTGCAGAACAACTATGACATTACATCTAGTCAACATGGATTTGGGAGAGGTAGGTCCTGCCTGACCAACCTGATCTTCTTTTATGAACTGGTGACTTGCCTGGTTGACAATAGAAAGGCCGTGGATGTTGTATACTCGGATCTTGGCAAAGCCTTCGACATGGTTTCCCATGGCAAGCTTCAGGAGAAACTCTCAGAGCTCAGAGCGTGGGTTGGATAGGAGCATTCGGTGTTGGGTTAGGAATTGGTTGGATGGATGAGCCCAGAGAGTGTTGGTAAACACTGCCACATCCAGCTGGCGGCTGGTCACTGGTGGAGTCCCACAGGGATCAGTGCTTGGCCTGGCACTGTTTAATATCTTTAGTGATGATAAGGAGGAGGGAATTGAGTCCACCATTTGGATNTCTCTAGATACTTGCAAAAGACCATTGCATAACATTTAATTTGGTATTCAGTAATGATTTCCTCACTGGGTCCAGATGATAAAGTGGCTACAGATGTTCATTAGCAACAAGAACATATGCAAACAACGAAGCATTCCAAGAAGCTGTTAGCAACTGAAAAGTCCAAGGCTGACCATCACATGCTACAGAGTCAGTAATATCTCGCTTTAGACCAAAAAAGAAATCTGACTACTCCACAACCTAGGAGTCCAAAAGATATTTTTCTCATTCTACCCATTTGTCAAGGGTAAGACCATTTTATACGGTGTGTCTTTAAGTCCCAGTGGCAGATGTTGAACTACCAGATGGTAGAAGGGCCCTTCAGAGATACCTCAATAGGCTAGAGAGATGCATAGATTCTAATAGTACGAGATTTAACAAGAACAAATGCCAGGTTCTTCACTTTGGACATAACAATCTTGAGTACTGTGTCCAGTTCTGGTGTCCCCAGTTTAAGAAAGATGTTGAACTGCTTGAGAGGGTCCAGAGAAGGGTGACAAGGATGGTGAAAGGACTGGAGAACAAGCCCTATGGGGAGCAACTGCAGGAGCTCGGACTGTTCAGCCTGGAGAAGAGGAGGCTCAGAGGTGACCTGATTGCTGTTTACAGCTACCTGAAGGGAGGTTGCAGTCAGGTGGATGTAAATCTCGTCTCTCAGGCTGCCAGCACCAGAACAAGAGGACATGGCCTTAAGCTGTGCCAGAGCACTCACACAGGAGTCGGACTTGATGTTCCTTGTGCATCCCTTCCAGCTCAGAATATTCTGTGACTATGGCAATGCTGGTTTAACAGTTGAACAAAATGGTCTTAGAGGTCTTTTTCAGCTGTAATAGTTCTGTTATTCTAGGCTTGCAGAGGCATTTGCAACTTTCTAGCTGACCAGGATTTGCTCCTAGTCATCTTTTAACTCCATCTTCCCCACCACCTCTTTTTCCAAAAATTTCCACCAGCTGAGGGACAGAGACTCACAGCTTGGCTTTGCTTTTATTCCTGGCAGCAACGAGAGGTAATGAGAAAGATTCCTTCTAGGGCCTTTTCTAGAGGTAGTTTTTCTCTCAGCTTCCCAGTGGAGGAGGAAAACACAAAAGAAGATCATCTGCAGGGAGCGACAGCTTCTGTTTGTCATGTCAAACATCCCTGTCTTCTGGAGGGAATCATTCACATGGAGAAGATTAACCGGAAGGATTAGCATGCAGTCGGATTATCCACACGTCTCAGTCAACTAATAAACCAGCACCATTATCCATTTTATGCCTTTTAACCTAGCAATTTCCAGACCTCTGTTATTCATCTCTTTGAGCAGCACCGTATTTTAGGGGATGCTGAGCACACAATTGATGAAGTTTGCAGCTAACCTGGCATGTCTGAGATGTTTCTCATCAGCCACAAGATGTCAGCATTGTTGAATGTTATTATTCTTACCTGCACAGAGGCATCAAGAGATGTTGCCCAGGGCGCCTGGTAACACCAGGCTCTATGCAGTGAGTCTGAAAAAACACCACAAGAAATAACACACAACCAAGGGCAATAAAAATTTGCATAGCAAAGTGCGATTTTGCATTAACCATATTAAGTACAACTTGAAGTACATGGCAGCTGCTGCCACTTACTCCTAATCCTTCTGTATTTTTACAAGTCCCAACTGATGAACACTTGAGCACAGTAGATGGTTCCTACACAGTAACATACTTGAGAAAGGAGCAAGCAGAGATGACACCAGATCTGTTTCATCATGAAAAAATTAGTCCATCCCTCCAAAAATGAGGCTTTCCAGGAACCATGACTCTACCAACTCTCACTAAATATAATATTTGAAATTAAAGAACATGCAAATAGCTATCTCCCTGTTTTACTCTTGGTGTTTACTTCCACACCCCTCTGGCACAGGCAGCAAATCCTGCCCACAAGGCTCTGTCATGGAGACCTTTCCACATCCAGACTAGTTTCTCATCTGAGTCACCTCCCCAATTGTATGAACACGCATTTTTGTTGGGCCAAATCAGTTTACTCGACTACTTGGTTTTAAAAAACCCTTTCTTCACACCCTTTCCTCTTCCCAACCCTTCCCAAAATGTCAAGGTCAGGCAGACAGGGAACTTTTGAACTGATATTGTTGTGGACTTGCTGTATTGTGAAACTGCACCTCGGATTTCCTCTGTAGACCGACCGACCAATATGTTGATTATTTTTCTGCTTCCTCCTTCACTGCAGGAGATTTGCTTCACCAAACACTGACTTAACTTCCACTTCTAAGTATAGCAGAGCATGGGTACAGCTAGCATGAGAATTCCTGTTTACATTGTTTGCTGCCATTCATGTCCTCTGAACTTGTTTACTTTTGGAATCACAGGAAGCATGATTTTGATGGGACTGGAGACAGGACTGCTCACCTTGCAAAAAAAAAAAAACAACAGAAGAACAGAGACAGATGAAGATATACACACTTGACATGACAAAATTATGCAGTGGCAACATGGTTATTTCAGCTTGGAAGTTAAGCAGGTAGTTTAATACATTTGATCCATCTATACTTTCTTGTCAAAAATAGAATCATAGAATGGTTTGGATTGGAAGAGACCTTAAACATCATCTAGTTCCATCCCTGCTGCCATGGGCAGGAACACAAATACGTCTCTTAATAGCAATATACAAATACATTTCCATTAATATACCTCCTAGTGCATAAATATATCTCCCAATACCAAATCCAAATATTTGAACTCCGCCTCTCATGCGGGAGACTGGGGTTCAATTCCCACCAGGGAGGCAGTGGTGCTGTTTAAGAGTTGGACTCGATGATGCTTGTGGATCCCTTCCAATTCAGAAGAATCTGTGAATATGTGAACTATGGGGGGCATATATAAGGGCCAAAGAAGATTTTACCTAATTCTTATAACCTTATTATCCTGTTCCATTAAACCTTCAGGTTCTAGAGACCATAAATCCCTGCATTTTTCTCCATCTCATCTTTGCATTGTCTCAAAGACTTCTCTGTCGGAGTCAGAGATCCTGTTTGCTTGACACGTTCCTGCCTCCCTGTTAGTGACAGCAGGCACAAATGTGCCAGTATTCACAGTTTCAGGTCTCTGGCATGCCCAGCTGCTGGGCAGAGGAGACTCTGGCTCCTCACTGTGGCACAGTGACCATTTGTCTGCACTTTCCAGCTGCCTGGAAATCTGGTAGATTCATGCCCAAAGTGGTAGAGTTGGCAGGAATGCAGTGGTGAGATTCTCAGAAAAGCCTGATGTTTTCTCTTGAACTGGCTTGCCTATTAAAAAATTGCATTTGCCGGGGTCATCTCAGGATGAAAATAACTGGGATTCTTTTTTCTTTTTTTTTAATCCCCAGAGTCCCACCTGGTAAAGAATGTTTTTGTGCAAACTCTGAATTTTCTAAGCTATTTATCAAAACTACCTAACCTTGCAGAGACCCTGCACTACAACCCCTTGGGGAGATGGACATTAGTTTTCAATAGAATTCCTGGAAAACTTAAAGAAGGGTTATTTGATCCAGCTTATATGTAGGTAGCAGGCCAGCTTAGCTAAACAAGGTACTGTGCCTCAAATAACTAGAGCAGTCTAAGAGGCAAATGCTAGGACGGCATGGGAAAGGATTTCATCAGCCCCAAACTAATGAAAACAGAGGTGGAAATGCAACACTTAGGAACCAGAGGATGGAAGAGTATCTAATTTCAGGCACTCTGGTGTAAAGGTGAAACACCCTTATTAATGTGCACTCTGGCATCAGAGCCCTGCCCTTGGGGTGCGCCTTTTTCTCTTGCTTTTTTTTCCTCCTCCCCTAGCATTCTAGGGATTTTGCTGGTGGGAGATAGGGTGAGGCAAAATCCTACATACCTTCTTTTTCGAGTGGGGACTTACAGAAAGGAAAATGCAGTTGTTCTTTCAAATTATAAAATGGCAAACTTCAGCTGTACGGCTTTATTCAGTTTCACATGCAGTAACCTTCCAAATGGTGCTTGAAAGTCAAATTTCAATATAAATGATATTGTCAGGTTAACATTAAGGTATGAGACACTACCCTTTATGTTCCTCTATCATCCCTTTCAATGCGTCGTACAGTAATTTTAATAGAATCGTAAAAATCTTCAATTTCCTCTGTAGATTCAACCAATGCCAAGAGCAGTAAAAGAGTTATGCTTCTGTCTCGTTTGTAAGGTTTGTGATTGTTTTAACATCTCCATTTTTGCAGGTCTTGTGTACTTATATCCTAAACCCGTTACCTCTTTGCTTAGAAATACCTTTTCAGGAAGAACTGCTTAAACTCTTTTGTCCTCTCTTGCTTCCTCCAACAGGGATGTTATAATTGGAAGCTACAAGTGGGGGGAAAAAAAGAAAAAAAAAAGAAGAAAAAAACTGGTATGGAAATATCCAGACACCAATGTGTTTCATAATTTGACTTCTGTGAATATTCAGTACTGTGAATTAAACAAGGGCACTGGAAAGTTATTTAAATATGTATCAGATGCAGAAATTTAAGCCCAAGAAGTAATTTCTTAAGAAACATTCAAATTACAGAAAACAGTGGGGAGAGCAAAGATACAATCTCATTTTAAACTGCAGCCTTTCAACACACGGCTCTGCCACTGCAAGAGGGAAAATGTGTCACCAGAACCATGTCACAAGTGTACTGGGGGCCCCAGCACTACATCACCACTGCAGCCACCTCGTTCTGTCACAAACAACCATGCAAAGAGACGAGCTGGGTGCCTTTAGAAGTGGTAAATGCTGCAGAAAGGAGTACAGTTTCCACTTCTTAATTATTCTGTGTTCAGACTGTGAGAAAGATGTGGCTTCTTGAACAGAGGTAGCTTGATTAGCACTTAAAATTTCATAAATATCTAGATTCACTTTAAAAAAATTGGTAGGATTTTGGGAGATTTTCTGCCTTAACATCTCTGATGAAAAGCTTTCATCAAAATGTCCTTTGATATTTCATAAGGAAAAACATTGTTTTGGCCATCTGAAAAGGCAAAATGAAATATTCCACCTCACCCCAATATTTCTGGGGCATCGCTTCAAGGATAGAAGAGGCATTTTGCTGCTGTTATGAATATTTGCCAAACTTCATCTTACACAACCTCACTGAAGTTGTTAAGATGTAGAAGTGCACCTTCCAAAAATCTGTGGAAGTGTGTCTGCGGGCATAGAACTGGAGTTACTCAAGCTTCTTCTGCCAAATTATTGTGAGTTGCCCTCAAAAATGCATTATGGCATTAAGCCATGGTTTCTTGATATTACAGGGCAAGTCTTCCCTTGGATGAGCACTGGTAGGTCATCTTATTTTTTCAGATGCTTTACTGCAGACACCTGGTGTATGATTTCCATGTATCCTTGCTATGAACACATAAAGAACCATGAAATAATAAAGGCTCTGAAATAGAATGTCATAATCATCTTAACCTGGTGCCTTTTTCACACAGAATTGACTAGCTTCATTCAGTATCTGTAAGATAGATCTAATAATGCCTCTTTACAAGGCCATTGTTAACAGAAATATACTATTTGGGGGGAATTGCTAAGATCCTGTAACAATGAGAAGGACTGAAGGAAGTCTAAGATAAAACTAATAATCCCACATCAGTTACTGAACAAAGCCAAAGGCAACACTTAATAATGGAGAGCAAAATACCTGTGATCATATCTTCTGAGAGTTCAACATGATGCAAAACAATCCTTATAAAGCTGTAATTTAAAAAAATAATCTTTAATTATGGTATTTCTTAATCTTAAGCACCTGATTCACCCTTACCATTGACAGAGCGTAGGATTTCTCTATTCACGCATTAGTTGTGCAATGCGCCCTTCCTAAATTCACAGTGTTTTGATCTAAAACCACCTGCATATTTGGAGATTATTTATTGTATGCCTAGTGATCAACTTATTTTCTAAATACAGTTTAATTCCTTAAGAATTGCCTCTAATGTTTTGCAAGGCAAGCAATGATTTTCTAGCATTACATATCCTTAGGTTGTGATTAGCTACACCCAACCTTATCCAATATTACGTGTTTTTAGCAGACGATGTCCTGAGGCTTTACAGTTTAAGCATCAGTCATGCATGAGACTAACCTACAGGAACAATCTGGATCATCCATTTTTCAGAAAACAGACGTATAATGTCAGTAGTACATAAAGCTTTGAGTCCAGAAAATGCTCAATTTTGCTTCTGAATTGGGCCCTGGATAACACATCAGTTATGGTTATTTTCAAGTTACATTTCAATATCCAGCTTTTCAGGCTGTGTGTTTTTGTAGTTGCAACTTTCCACCTCCCCCGCACCGATTTAAGTGATGTTATTCTTGGCTAATAGTAATTGTGAGAAAATTGAATTCCATCTGTTTCCACCAAGAGCGGAAAATAGAATGTGAGAATCAATAGAAGACTGCACTTGTTACACACATTTGTCACAATCAGTGACTTTGCTAAGGAAACATGTCCGCAGCTATGATTTGCAAAATAAATAACAAGTCACAGCATCTGATCACCAGCTGGCTTATTTAGAAGTCAAAGCCTCTTCTGACAGCTATGGATCATGAACTTTGAGGTGTTGCATGGCCCCTCCAGAGCTGTTCATGAGGAAAGATGTCTTTCACTGTACAAATGGATGGATGAGAATTTTAATACCGATCTGGATGTGCACTCATCGTCAAAGTTTTGGGTTTGCATCTGGTAACTTCCCCATCTTATGTGATCACTTTCTCATATCCCTGCTGATTGCTCCACATCCCTTGTAATTTCGTATGTAGTTACTGTGCGTCACCAGAGATTTCTCTGTGACTAATACCAGCATCATTTCAGGTTTTCTCCTTAGGTGGTGTTGTCAGAATTGAAATCTCTGTGGTTCCCTGTGGCTGAGCTGTCCAACCCAAACCATTCAGTGATTCACGGTTATGATCAAATCGCACAGAGGCCAACACGCAGCGCTTTAATAAGTCATAGCAAGCCTCTGTTTCATGTACAGGCACAGCACCACTCTATTTGTTCAAATCCATATTTTAGCAACCTTGTAGGACATACCAGTGTCTTGTCTGCCTTTTTTTATGGCAGGCATTGGCTGGGTGGATCATTTCAGGAGTCCTTAATCAAGAACTGCTAGATTCCTTCCCACAATGTGGAGTGTTTAATGCATACCTTTTCACAGTGTGCAACTTTTGCCTAATTCTGCTAGTCCCTGTGTAATACAGCATATTTTTGCAGATGGTGCTGTGACACAGCCAGTCTCAGCACACAATTTCTTGCTGTGTCAACAAAACACAGTTTAGCAGTGGTAGCAGAAGATCTCCCATCTTCCCCAGACACCATCTCCCTATCCAAGCGGGCAGTGTACCCTCTGCAGGATCCTTCATCCCCAAATTAAGCACAGCTCTGGGGGGCAGACAGGTAGGACCCACCCTTCCATCAGACTGGTTGGTCTATAGCTTGGGATCTCCTCAGCACTGTGTAAACCATACTTCAGGTCAGCGGCACAGGATGAAACTGGGCTCATCTCCACCCACTGCCACCAGGAGGAAGATTAAGGGCATCCCAGTCGCATTGACCAAGAGTTCTTCCCAAGAATAACAGGCACAGCTCATGAATTTAAAAGGTGATTTGGGGATTTCTCAGTCCTTGAGAGACTTGCAACCATATAATTAGTAGAGTTTTCATAAAACTTGGACGCTTGACCTTAAAAGTTCAAGTGCCTTGAGCTTCAAAGTTAATGCCTGTTGCTTGCCAAAATGCAGAGGAAAAAGGTGTGTTTGACTGCTGCACAGCAACAGTAAAAAGAGAAGTCATTAACAAGGAACATTGTTGGATGAATAATGCCCTTCTGTTAGTTAACTGTATGCCTTCATCTGGAACTCTCTGTGCCATACCTGGGCTTGAATTTTAGCAGAGTGTACATGCAATAAAAGATGGAAGGTCCAAAGTGGTTAATTACAGTGTTCAGCAGCCTAAAAAGACTCCCATAGGCAGAGGGATTTAAGGCAGTACAACAACCTGCAATTCAGAGGGAAGCAAGTGAAAAGTGACAGAACAGAGAAGTGTAACACAAAGAACCACTTGGGACAAGTCAGGTAAAATTAGGTGCTTAGTTTTTCCTAGAGGCTTCCCTATAGGTCAATGCAGTTAGAACATGAAAATTCTTAAACGAGTCAAAGAAATACTTTCTACAGTGATGAGCAGCTATGAAAATGTTGGAGAGAACAAGGAGTCAACAGCTTTACAAGAGGGCAGACACTTAAATTTTGTAATTATTCTAACTGAAATAAAAACATATGGAGATTGATCTGTAATGGGGTGCAGAACAAAAGCCAGTTGCTGAAAGTCAAGCTCCATGTGATATGGGCTTATCATATCAGCTGGCAGTAAGGTGAAGCTTTGATAATGCCGTAACAATAAGTCATAGTTCCAGAGTACAGCGAGTCCTGTATGCAAACAGGATTTTCCTAATCTTACTTTTTAAAAATCAGGGGGGTTACAAATGTTAGTAACACATACATTTATATATACATTTATATATACATTTATAACATAATATTCATAAAGATTACAGGCAGAGATGAAGGTATTGTTTCTTTCCCAGTCAGTGCAGAATTTCTCTCTGCCTTTTCCAGTAGGAAATAACCAGCTTAGGAACAGGGGCAGCATGTGGCTGCAGTCAAAGGGAACATAATGGGAAATGGAAAACCCTGAATGGGACAAAAGTTCATAAGTTTGATGCCAGTAACTAGGTACTTCTAAGCTTGTTTGGGGTTTTTTTGGTTTTACGGGTTTGTTTGGGGTTTTTTTAAGGAAAAAAAACAAGCCAGTGCAAAAAAAAAAACATATCTGGGAGGAAAATTAAGCTCTCTAAGGATGAAAGCATGAGACAACTGAAGAGCCAAGATGGGAAGGTAAAAGCTGTGGCAGATCCATATCCTGCATTAATCAAGCAGATACAGAGAGATGTACTGTACTAACCAGCTGGTTATCTGTTTCCTGTCTTCAGAAGCAAGATGTCCCGACCACATGTGCCCTAGCACAGGCTGAACTCTAAACTAAACGCCACAAAAATGATAACCAACATCTATCTCGAGAATCCATGACATCTTGAGCCAAAATTATGAGCCTCTGCAGCCAAGGCAGAAAGGCAAATATCAGTGCAGGGCTGAAATAAAGCCACATCCTTTGTATATTAGGCCCAGAAGAAGGGAAATTCGATACATATATATATTTATACACACACAAGCACATAGATTTTGAGCAGGGAATTATACCCACAACAGTATAAGCCCAAGAGTACTAAAGATTGAAGGGATTGGCATCTTCCCAGATGAGATTTCACTGCCTGCAAGTTATCAATCTCTACATGTTCTTCCTTTAAACAACTACTGTAGATTCATACTAATGCAGATTTTTAAAAACATTGTGAAATCATCTTTTTGAAAAGTGAGGGGCTTTTGAAACATCCTGGCTTTACAGATTTGATGTCTATTCTTCCTACATACTTTTCTGATTTTTGAATCTTTTGTGCGTACTCAAATCTGATTTCTGGGTCACTTCTAATGACTTGGTTCTCAATTCTTTTATTTTACTACCATCTGCGTCCAGCTGTCCCTTTTCACAGTCCAGCTTGTAGAGGTATTTAGTGTTTCTTACTGCAGGCAAGTAAATTCCCAACATCCACTGCAACAAAGCTGTGATTGTGAATTGTGTCTGATTGCGTCATTAGGGTGCTGGGACTGCCTTTGTAGGATGGGGGGAGACAAAAAAAAAAGGAAAAAAAAAAGAAAATATATATATTAACCCAAGAAGCATCCAGAAGAGCCACTACATAAATAGGTTATTGAGAGAGATATAAAGTGACAAGATATTAAATTATATACATATGACACATATGACTCAATGATGTATATAAATGGATATCAAACACACCCTAAAATGGACGTGTGCTGGTTCACACGGTACTCCAAAACCAGTTCTATTGTGACCCAGTAAAGGTGAGGGCTGACTTGGCACCCATAACAGTCATGTTCCAATTCCTCAAATATAACAACAGATAAACTTTGCAGAGAGATTTTCTTTCTAATGTCTAATCTAAATCTGTCCTCTTTCAGTGGAAAACCAGTGTCCCTTGTCCTGTCACTGCCTATATAAACTCTCCATCCTTTTTGTAAGCACTCTGAAGGTTCTGGAATACTTCTAAAGACTAGATGATCCTGTGGGTCCCTTTCAACTCAGAACAACCTGTGAACCTGTAAAGCTTCCTGCAACAACTTGCACTTGCAAACTGTTGTCAGTGGTGCTGCTCACCACACCACAAGCAGAACAGGCTTTGTGTGATGTGAATTCCCTTGCACAGAATCGCTGCTTGCTGTGGGAAATCACCTCTCCAGAGGAACTCAGCAATGTCTCCCTTCTTCAGCAAATACAACAGAAACAATTCACAAAGCTGACACTAATGCTGAATTTCAGATACACATAAGCAAGATCCCAACAATGTTCAGTACATCTTCCGAGGGTTCATACTGCATTTGTGTGGATGAGTGTCCTGAGCAAAGCAGCTCTCTCTTTGGATAATTTGTGAAGAACAAAACTGGTTTCAGCCCATTCTTGCAAGAGCAAGAACGCAAGAGCACAGAACTTAGCCACAAAACATTTCCCGTCCTGTGATATTTATCAGCCGAGCAATCTGCAAAAATCCCTCAGTTTCAAGGGGAAAATGTGACAGATTGTTTGCTGAATGTAAACTACTAAAAGTGGTAAATTACTTTTTCTTTCTTTACTACCTCTCCCGATACATGCAGCTGAACACACAAATCACTGAGTTCACAAATCATTGGAAGTCTGGAAAAACTCACAGTTCCGGAGTCAATCATTAATATTGTGGGGTTACAAGGAGGTATTTTTAAGATTGCCACAGCATGTGGGAAATTCCCATGTGCATTCTCTGCAGGTTTTCAAGAAATAACCTTTTCTATTTGGCTCAGATGCCTTTTTAATTGTTTACATGAATTGAATATGAAGTATCAAGGTCAGATATTTTCCAGAAAGCCAAAGCAAATGATTTACCATTCTGTTGTAGAAGAAAACATCAGAACAATTCCAGCACAGTCCGACTTCCTTTTGTTTCTCTTGCTTTATGTGGAATTACACTATATAGCAGAAAACACTGAAACTCTAATTACTTAAAAGCATGTGCAATCTACTGGATACAGAATTCCCTCACTGAAGTAGGCAGCAACAAGCTTAGCCTCATATACTCTAAGCAAAACTATTTCTCTTAATTTTATTTTCCAGATACCTAACACAAGCTGGAGCATCAGGTCAGTTCCAAGCAAAAGCTCTGGAAATCTAAAAAAATTATATTCATACAATTATAATTGCCTTTTTTAAGAGATCTCTCTTTCCCATTAACATTATCAATGTAAAGGACAGCAAACAACAACTTCTTTTTTTTCTCACAAGTTAACCAAGTTCCTACCAAAGCAAAGCATTATCTGCTGACATCTTTCCCCCCCAAAAAACCACTCAGACAATTATCTTTGTGTTGCTTTTTTGACAGCTATGTAACTGGAAAAGTCATCTAGTCCTTCAGCTGCTTTGGGAAGAAAAACCCTTTTCCACACTAACCTTAATCAACTGGGATAGAAACCTACTGTAAGACACTCTGATCATAACCCCTGGTCAGCCAAAAATGTCAGTATTTCTCCCAGGAGGGGACAATCCTCTCGACCAACCCCCATAATCCAAACACCACAACCTTTGTAGGGTTGTTTAGCCGAAGTTCGATTCATAGCTGGCTCTCCTGACCTGCTCTCATGATCAGAGGCTCACGCTGGGAAGTCACTTCTGTAGGTAGAATCATAGAATCATTTGGGTTGGGAAAGACCTTTAAGATCATCCACTCCAGCTATTAGCCCAGCAATGCCAAGACCACCACAATAAAAGCCAATACATTAACCACTAAAGGTACTTTAAAAAAAAAAATTAGGATCACATAAAATGAATTCGTTATGCAAAACTAGCAGTTTAGAAATTATGTGTCCAATGGAAGTCTAATACTTACTGAGAGAAAGTTAAATAAGTGTAATAATTGAACAGCGGCCCCTCTGATACATTCACAGAACAGAATATTAAAAAAATCTTATGAATCCAGGGAAATAATATATAGGTCAACTTAAAAAGCAAAAAACAAAAACAAACAACAACACAGAAACAACAGAAATCCCAAATTTCGCTTTAAATATGTATTCAAGTAACTGCATCTCAAATTCCTTCCTCAGCAAGCTGAGCACCCAGCATTTGCACTGCTTGAGAAATTTCAACTGACATAGGCAGCTGGAAGCAAATACAGGTCAGTAAAGTATTTCTAAGAATTAGATAACTTTGAGAATGCTTCCACTATGTATTTTTACCATCTTTCTTTCACATCCTCTTCCCTCTTAAAATTTAACATTCTTTAGGGTACCAGAGTTCAGTGAAGATGTGGAAGCTCCCTTAGGGAGTTCTGCCTACCCAAACACCAGGTCAGATCTAAGACTGGGCATTTACCAAAGGCTGCTTTATCAAAAGCTCCCGAAAATCTTTGCTGCAATGGGCAAGGAAGCCCTCGAAAAATAAATATCAGCATGAAAAAATACAGCCACTGTAATGTAGATTTGGACCTGTGCTCTCAGGAAGGACCCAGATCAATTAGTTGGAGTCCAGACAAAAATGAGGGGAGGTTTAAACACCATAAATTATGAGGAAAGATTAAAAGGATGGGATTTGTTTAGTCTAGAATGGAGAAAATTAAGAGGAATCATGATAGCAGTCTCCAAACAGAGGGACTTGTAGCTGCAGAAGTAAGGAAATTACCATCTCCTGTGACCCCTGGGAGCCTGGAAAGAAGTAAGGGTATCACACTGGCCTCGGGGGAAACATGAGCGAGTCAGTAGCAAAGAAGTTTCTAACATTATGCAGTGATAAACTCTGAAAGCATTTCCTAGGAAGGTTGCAGGATTTCAGTCACTGGAGGTTTTTGAAAACATGTGAAGCAAACATATGCCAGGAGTAGTTAGTGTGAAGCCAATCTCACCTGTGCGAGGTGATGGACTGGCTGACCTCCCAAGAGCTTTCCCAGCCCTATTTTCAATTATGCTTTTCTTCCTTTCTTAAGACGTGCAGGGTGATGTGCAATTGCTTGTCACAACCTGTTTACAAAAAGCAATTCTCTTACGAAATTCCAATAGGACACCCCAAGACAGCACATTGGAAACAAACACTAAATCTTATTTCACTTCTGCCTTGACACCATGGACTTGTTGTCCAGTCCTGTTTTTCATCTAGCTGTCACAGGTTGGCTCCAAGATCTTCAAGAGCACATTCAGAAATGCTGTTAAAATATAAGTCTTTGTCTCAATGAATGATTAAAAACAAAACTCCAGATGTTTTTAGACATAGAAAACATTGTTAACTAATGCTGTAATTGATAGTAAGACATTAAGAAAGACAGGAACCCCAGCTAGGATATATCCTCCAGTCATGTATTGCACTCTAAGACAGACAGATACCAAAATTAATTCATCAGTTTAGTTTTGATGCACTAAAAATCATCTCTGGAAAGAATACATGTACACTGCACTTATATACTCCCCTTTCAGCATCCTCATTAATTTGGGTCCAAAACTACTAAGGTATTTAACCTTTTAGCTCTACTCCATTGGGAATGGAACTAATCCCAGATTCATACATCAAGTCTAATGTTATCCTGAAGAGTCTTCCCAAGGTTGCTGGTCATGGCAGGTCCCACCTAAGGACTCCAAGCATTGTCTGCCCACAACTGTGATCATGGAGATGTTTTCTGAGCAGGCATTGCCTAAGTACAAACACATCAACTCCATAGCTTGACATTTCATTCAGGCCTGAAGTGCTTGGTTAAAGGTCAGAAAAACACAACAAAAACATTTCAGAGTGTTTTTTCATTACTTCTTCCCACCTAAAAATGTTCCTCTGTTATTAAGTCCGTGATGTTTCTTTTCAGAAACATGCAGACACTAAAATCTATCGTATTCCAGATCCACATCTCTTCTTTTTCTTTTTTTAAATATGACCTCTCTCATTTTTCAGGAATCCACCAAGAAAATCAAATAGTTTATTTTTGAGTTAATAAAGGATTGTTCGATGTCTACTAAAAACATATGAGGAACCATGCAGTTGTTTGGGATGACTGCCCAAATTATGTCTCTTTTCCTTTATTTTTTTTTAAGTGTTTTGCTGTTTCAAATCCCCATTTAGATTTCTTGTGTTTGTTTGGACATGTGTGCAGACACTGCTGTGATTTGCAGGTCTTGGAAGATCAAAGAATTATTTCTAGCCTTTGAAGCTCACCATTTTAAAGCCTACCTTCCAAATTACTTCAAAGGATTTTCTTTAGCACCCTGGCTTCCTATGCTACCTTTATAAGCTTCTCTCCCTGGCCCACAAGAGCTTAATGCCTACCTTAATGTCACCATTGATTAAATGCAGTTGAAATGTGATGCCTGTTTCTCGGCTTGATCACAGCTGGAACCCTGTAATGCAAAATCAAGCAAGGGAAAGAAGAGTATCTCCAGGTTGTAGCTAGAATGTAGAAAACATGATTGGCCACACGATTGAATGCCTAGTGTCAAGTCCAAGTAGAAGTCTCTTGTGAAGCTTGGTCTCAGACATCCTGCATGATCACAGAATCACAGAATGGTTTGGGTTGGAGGGACCTTAAAGATCATCTCGTTCCAACCCCCTTGCCATGGGCAGGGAATCTTCCACTAGATCAGGTTGCTGGAAGTCCCATCCAACCTGGCCTTGGACACTGACAGAGATGGGAAGTCCACAACTTCTCCGAGCAATTCATACTCAGTGATAATTGATCTTAAAGTATATTTTTTTTAACTTGGTCCAGCCCATTACAGTGGGATTTATTTTCAGCTAGAATGGTGACACAGGCTCATGTTTAGCCATCCATAACTCTCTGTAGCCTGTGAAGAGGTGTGTATATTGCTGCTTTAAGTGAATTGCTATTTAAGACTTTTGTCCTAAATCACAATACGTATCACAATAATGATGGGAATATTTTAAACTAATGAAAGGATATGTTCTGATCATAACTCATTATCTCCAGAGTGAAAAGTGCTGCTTTCCAATAATCCTAATTACAAGTAATAACTTCTTTCTCCTTGGAATGGAGAATTTCAATTCACTGCAAATTCAAAGCAATTTTACAATAAGACTGACAATGGTAACAAGAGAAAAGCCACATCTATTTAGACAACATAAAGCAGTGCTTGCTATACAACAGTGTTTTGTGACTGACTGAACTATTGGGAAAACTCAGCAGGGCTGCTATTTGAAGGGAAAGATGGATATATGTAAATTCATTTGGGCACGACAAGCTGATAGTGAATGCAACAGCAGCGCAATTATCTGCCTACAAAAGGCAATGTGGAAGGCACATTTCTTTATTCATATGATGTTATTAAAAATAAATAAATGAAGAAAGTGACAAAGGCACGTGGGCTGCAGTATTATTCTACCACGAAACATTCGCTTCTGGAGAGACCTTCTGCAAGGGCAGGGGTCCCTCAGGCTCTGCTGTGGAGGACACAGCCCCTCACTGCCGGGAAAAGCTCTTCCACAGAATAATTAGACAACAAACCCAACTGTGAAATGCTTTGGGAGTCAGAGTCCCCCATCCTCATCCTTCACAGTAAATACAGGGTAAGTGATCGCCTTTGTATGAAAACAACCTTCCCTTCCACATCTGAGAATGGCAATGGGAATTACAGAAACCTCCACATCTGCTCAGATCTCATGGCACAATGCTGTGGCAACGCAAGCCTGGAGGATTACGAGAGAGCAATTACTCTCTGCAATAGTTTGTGCTCCTGTGCTCTATGGGTGTTATATGGACTGATCTCCTCTCAGTTCCCTGCCTGAATTATTTCCCCATGCCTGTGAGCTGTCCCATCAGATATTCTGAGGATATTCTGGAACAAAGGGGCTCAAGGCTGCAGTCTGACAGGAATCCAGAGACATCCAACCTGGGGTGTGTGTAAACCATCACATGTATATTGCCAAAAAAAATGCCAAAAATTTTCAGTATTCACAGACAAATGGAATAGCTTTAAAGATGAAAATATGTGCAAAGAAATGCTTTACTGTTTCTTCTCGATCAGGATGAGAGGAAAAGGCTCTTCATGCCCTTGCTGGTGCATCGAGGATCCCCACTTTTCCCTGTTCTCACATTAACGCCGCATTTTACACAGTTCCCCATCAACCTTTGAAGCAAGAAGGACCAGCTGGTCTTTCCTCTGAGACCACAAATATGATAGCAACCCCAACAAGCAGAATCCCAGACCATTATGGAACCAGATTTTGCAATCCCCTTTGCTCCACTTCCTCCCTTGAAATTAAAGCCTCATGTGTCAGTGTCACACTCCTGCAGCCAGAATCCTTTTCCTCCTCCCTTCAGCCCAGTTTCTTCTGCTCTGAGCTGACATCAAGGACAGAGCTCCCTACAGCAGCAGTCTGAACTCTGGAAGGGGAGGTTGCTGGTTTTTTCCCATGTCCCCAGTACCAGACAGAAGAATGGATTCAATCCATAACACAGGAGGCTCTTCCCACATCCTTTTCTGGGAATATGGCAGAGTTATTGATTTCCCCTCTTTCCTGTTAGTCTTATTTCCTGTGATGCATTTGAAAGCAAATTTAGAAAATACAGTTGGCTGTACAAAACATGAAATACTCTTCTTTAGGGATGGGAGCTAAGGGAGTTTTGAGGCATTTCAGCCTAAGCAATGTCAGTCCTTGAAAAAATTTAAATTACACTGTCCACAGTAGTTGGGATTAATTAGCCTTATTTTCTCAAGCTTTTCCCCTAGATTAATAGACTGCCAAGAGGAAAGAACACAGAGGTGCTCATACCACCACATTTCATGGCATTTAATCATCCTTGATATTTAGTCCTCCTAGAGCCCAGCCTGTAGCCAAAAGGAGACATCTTAAAAAGGGCAGCACAGAGCCCACTGCTGAGAACGGGAAATCTGCAGTCCCTGGGCAGTGCAGTAACGTTTGTACCACCTCCCTAGATATTTGACAAGAGATCTTGCTTTAGGAAGGCTGATATTAGATAAGAATAAAGGGATGTTTTTACAAAAGACTTGGCTTGAGCTCCTACCCAAGTGCTTTTCCTACTCTTCCACTCTGACACAAAGCATGTTGTACCCAGTCCTGCTGTGCTTTCGGCCCTTCCTGTCTTGTTTACTGGGTGAGAAGGATCACTGTCCATGAAAACTCCCAGAAACTTAAAAAAAAAAAAAAAAAAAAGAAGGAAGGGGGAAGGAAGGGGGAACCAACAAAGGCAGAATAGCACCTCCCCCAAAACCCCAAATGCACACAAAAACACAAAACAAAACAAAACAACAAACAAAACCTTCAAAGCCAAATAAACTTTTTTCCAGGAAGACCAAGATGTTGCAACGTGCAAACTGAAAACATGCAAAACTCAGGTTGGTTAGTCAGAGCACTTCATCTGTGTTTCTGAGAAGTTCACTGAAATACCAACATTTTACTGCTTTTTGTTTCCAGAAGGGATGTGGTAATTTCAGAGTATCAATTTTGAAATGTCACTGTCTTTCAAACAGACCAATCTACTGAAGCTTAGCCTTTTCTGCCAGTACTTTTCACTTCAAACATTTGGCAGGTCCTGAGGAAACAATATTTAGGTTAAAAAAAGGTTTCTGACCAGTTCTGAAAACCTTGCAGAGCACACTGCAGCATGGGTGTAAGATACATCAGTCAAGTGCAAATCTTTCCTTGGCTCCTTCCCACAGCAAATGGCTGTTGGTCTCTCCATCTGGCCAGGAAAGCAAGCAGATGACTTGAGATCCCTTGCACCCCTGCTGCCTTCAAATAAAATCGCCAGGAAGGATAAGCTTCAATTTACTATTTCAATTTACACACTGATCATATAGAAACCTGGTGCTGAGAACAGTGGCTTGAGAGGACAAGTGAATCTTCTTTAACCATAGTTTAGATCCTTTTTTGAAACATACAGGTGCTAGCAAATATTAGCCTAGGGTGTTTCAACTATCGTGCCTTTGGATGATAAGATTTTCTTAAAAAGAGTTAACTTCAACAAGAGTCAACTTCAAGTGCCAGCTCACTCTCCTGCACACTCCAACTCACTCTCAGACCTCTCTGGCAGCTCTGTCCTCCCAGTCTTCAGCAAGTCAGGGTGTGCTTCTGCTTTGGAGAGAGATATATTTTCCCTGGCTGCTGCCAAAACTAAAAGTAGTTACTGATAATAAGTCAAGGTACTGGAAGAGTGCATTGTTCCAGTTTGCATCTAATTGTTAGGTTAGGGATTCATAATGGAAAATGACTCCAGAACAGTACAAAGGGAAGAGATGCACATCTTCAGCAAGGCAATTTAAATAGCAAAATCATGGAATGGAATCAGAGACTATCCCGAGTTGGAAGGGAATCACACGGATCATCAAAGTCCAGTGCCTGGACCTGCACAGGACAACACCAAGAGTCACCTGAGAGTATTGTCCAGACACTTGAACTCTGTCAGCCTTGGTGCTGTGACCACTTCACTGGGGAGCCTGTTCCAGTGCCCAACCATAATTTGCATGAAGAACTGTTTCCTAACATCCAACCTCAACTTCCCCTGAAACAGCTTCATGCCATTCTCTCAGGTCCCCTCACTGGCTCCAGAGAGAAGAAGTCAGTGCCTGCCCCTCCTCTTCCCCTCGCAATGAAGTTGTAACTGCAATGAGGTCTCGCCTCAATCTCCTCTTCTCCAGGCTGAACACACCAGGTGACCCTGGCCATTCCTCCTCATACAGCTTCCCCTCAAGGCCCTTCACTATCTTCATAGCCCTCCGTTGGGTGTTCTTTAACAGCTTTGTATCTTTCTTACATTGTGGCACCCAGAACTGCACCCAGGATTCGGAGTGAGGCCACACCAGTGCAGAGCAGAGCAGGACAATCACACCCTTTTATCGTCTGATGATGCTGTGCCTGATGCACCCCATCAAAAGCGCTATCCTGATTCCAACAGGCAGGAGCCGACATACTGAAATTCTTCCTACAAGTCTTAAGGGTGCAAGATCAGTCTGAGTGGCACAAGTTCAGAGATTTGTATACCCTGAGACCATCTCCCTGGAGCAGATGCTCAGCTGTGCGTGTGCAGAGCTGACACAGAGGCTGAACCCACATTAAGTCCCCACGTTAAGCCTATGTGTGTGTGTTTATGTTCAGGCATAAAGTTTCTTAAAATGCTTTCATTGGCTTACACGGGTTGGTAGATGGCAGGATTAATGTATGTTCTTGAAAGCTATAAACTGCACGGTGTGTTTGCTCAGACTTTGAGCCATGAGTTACTGCTGTGATTAAATCCAGAAGGAGAGACCATAATAACATTCTGACTTGATTTCTAGTGGCAGAGCATTGATTAAGAGAGCTACATAATAAATGAGAGGCATTTCAGAATCACACTGTTGATGTTATCTGTAATTTTTTTGTAATTAGAAAAGCCTAAAGAAAATTGTATATTATAATTACATGCATTATTAATCCTATCTGTTGTGATATGAATTTTTCTATGATTACAGGTTGCAGCAAGATTTTTGTAAATTTTTATGATGTCCAGTTTTTATAAAGTATGTCCAGATTTACAAAAGCCATTGTAAGCAGCAGATAAATTGGACTATATTCTTACAAACTGGTGCAAAAACAGAGAAGGTTTGAGTTTGTGACTCAAAAATTGAAAAAGGAACAAATAGAGTCAGTCCTTTTCCTGAATAAAATCCATGGCACAGTGAAAAGAAGATCAACACAGCCACCTTCTATGCAGTCCTTCACACAGAATCTTGAATAATTGAATGTGGAAGGAGGTACACAGGATGTTTAATTATTAAACCCCAACAACTTATGGTTCATTCAGCTCCTTTGGCATAGAGTGACCTGAGCACAGGGGTTTGTTCTTGAAGAAAATTGTATTCTACCATCCTCTATGATTATTTAGTGCACAGTATATCTTTTCAAACAAAAAATGGAAGATCTGGGGAACTACAGACCAGTCAGTCTTACCTCTGTTCCTTCAAGATCACGGAGCAGATGACACCAGTTTGTGTGGTGAGGTCAATATGCTGGAGGGAAGGGATTTCATCCAGAGTAACCTTGGCAGGCTGGAGATTTGAGTCCTGGGAGCCTCATTAAGTTCAACAACATCCTGCACCTGGGTTGGGGAAATCACAAGCAGGAAAACAGGCTGGGTGGAAAATGGATTGAAAGCAGCCCTGAGGAGAAGGACTTGAGGGTGTTGGTGAACAAGAAGTTCAACATGCCCCATCAATGTGTGCTCACAGCCCAGAAATGCTTAGTGTCATGGGCTGCACCAAGGACTGTGGCCAGCAGGTCAAGGAGGGGATTCTGTCCCTCTACTCAACTCTGGTGAGAACACACCTGGAATATGCATACAGGTCTGGGACCCCCAACATAAGAAGAACATGGACCTGTTACAGCAAGCCCAGAGGAGGCCACAAAGATGCTAAAAGGGCTGGAGCCCCTCTGCAGTGTAGACAGGATAAGAGACCTGAGGTTGTTCAACCTGCAGAAGAGAAGGCTACGGGGTGATCTCAGAGTCCTTTCCAGTTTCTAAAGGGTCTACAGAAGGGCTGAAGAGGGACTTTTGACAAGGACAAGTAGTGATAGGCCAAGGGTAATGGCTTCAAACTGACAAAGGGCTAGTTTGGATTGGATGTTAGGAAGAAATTCTTGACTGGGAGAGTCGTGAGGCACTGTAACAGGTTACCCAGAGAAGCTGCAGATGCCCAGTCCCCGGAAGTGTTCAAAGCCAGGCTGTGTTCTTGTAGAAACCTGGTCTAGTGGAAGGTTCCCTGCTTTAAGATCCCTTCCAACACAAATAATTCTATGACTCTGTGAACTGAGTTGTGCCTTTCATCACCTGTTTTCTATTCAAAGCTTATTTAAAAGTACAAAACCAATAGGATAAATGGTAAGAGGCATCAAAAGCCCTTTGAGTGCTCTATGATTACCACAGCATTTCTGAGACTTCATGCACTCACGTCAGCCAAGAGGCAGGTCTCATACACCACTGGAGCTGAGTCATTTGGCATGTTTGGCTCAACTAATTCGATGAACAAACTTCGTATCCAAAAAACCAAAAAACCGTTACCAAGTAGTAAAGCCAAAGCAAAGTACCTTCACCATCCTCATGTAGACAGAAAGACAGGATCTTCTTGTAATTAATCACAGACCTATCCTGAAATAACAGCAATGAGAATATGAAGCTGCCAGAGTGTGGAAGTGGAAAAGTACAAATACAAATAAGCAATTCACTAATTTCTGACCCCATAACACCAGTAATCAGCAAAAACAGCCATCATGCAGAATGGATCTCAAGATCACTTCTTCCCAGAACTGAAATCCATGCTCCAAGGCCACCAACATAAAAGGACCACCCAACACCAGCCTCTGCCAGCCAGAACCATACAACTCCCATATGGCTCATGGAAATAAGGCTACATTAATGCCTGGTAAAGACCATTTGGAGAATTGTTAAAAGAAGGCTCTGAACATGTTCCAGTCACTGAGTGTTGATTCTGGCAGGCACAAAGGGAGTCATGCTTGGTCCCACACTGAGCCGCTGCACTGCAGTCTGGGGCTCCCTCCAGATGGTTACAGATGCCTCTGAATGGGGACCAGCTGGTTAATGTTTTCTTGCCTTGGTTACATGCAGATATCATGGTTACTTTTGATGGAAAGTGGTTTTGCTTAATTCACTTTTGGCTCCATAAAGGGTGTTTTTTCAAGCTGGAGACAAAAGGGTTATTCTGGCAGGTTATGGAAATGCCTTGCAGGTTTGCCTGTGAATTAAATGCTTGATCCAAACTTGACTGAACTTTCTTAAGATGGACACAAATGTCCCAAGTGGTGCTGACACATGAAATGCATTGGTTGTCTTGTTCACTTATTAGCTGCATTTTGCCTTAAAATGCCCTGACTGGCAATCAGCTTTGATTTCAAGACTCCTGGAGAGATTCCAACACAGAAGTGCATTAATCACCATCAGAGTTTTGTCTTCATCAACTTCTCATGGTATTTCAACAAGATTCTCTTGAAGAATAATTCTTCCAGCCCAATATTCTTGTAGGAAAGAGATTTCCTTCTTTCATTTTTGTAACTGTTAAGAATTAAAGGGTATTAAGAGGAAACATGACTGAGAAATCTTCTTGCTCCCTGACTGCCCAGGACTGTATCAGAAGAGAGGTTTACTTACTTGAAAAAACACTGATTAGCCTGGGAAATGGACTGTATCTGATTTTACCTTCAAAGTTTCAACACCAGATCTCATTCCCAGAATATATTCAACTTTTATTTTTATTATCAAGCAAAGGTTCCTCCTACCAAGTAATATCTATCAGTTTTTCCCTCTCTCCTAGGAAGAATTTACTTTGGTCTGACGTCTCAGATCCCACTGTGTCGAATTTCCCTTTCTGTAAGATTCCTCCAACCAAGAATTTTGAAGGACATGAGTTATTCTTTATATAGGAACTGGGGTAATCCAATTCCCCTGATCACGTGTTAATTTATGATTAATCAGTTAGATTTTCTTTCTTAATTCATAGATTTTCTCAATAGTACTATTAGAAAATGAATAATTTCTTAATGTATTATTTTAAAAGTCAAATATTAATACTTTTCTTGGTCATCCACAAACAGACCAAATATTTCATGCTGTAAAGTATGTCTTATTCCCCTTTGACAATGAGGTCAAGACACACAGTACCAGGAGTGTAGATTTCCATTTTCGGTCAGATTAATCCTTGGTGAATCTGGATGAACCTTGAGAATTATAAAAAGAGACCTTCTGTGGGCATGAAAAATGAGTGCCACAGTAACAAACTGTTCACTTCAATGGAGAAAAAGCTATTTCTTGTCCAGAGTTAATATTGACAATGATATAAAAATAACCACAGATTACCTTAGCTGTGCTGAGAAATGTGCTTTGCTGGTACCCTAAACATGGAAGTGCAATATAAATTGTGTACATTTTCTTCTTCCGCTAGCTGCTTTCTGTGTCATAAAAAGAGTCTCTGATTGCTAAAGCAAATTGATTCCATGTGCCAACGCCCCCACAAAATTAGTGAATCTACTAGTGGATGCACTGCCCCTTTCTGGAAGCCCGTATCACTTACTGCTTTGGGAATAAGGCTGATGGGGTGATTCAAGAGCATCTTATGTGGTGCAGAAGCAATTATTGCTGGGACAAGAAGCCATTTTATACAATGCTGTATTTATCCGTAGTTTGAAACAACACTGCCTCAAATTATCCCAGTGGCTCTACAGAGACTATGTTCAGCAGTTAACTCATTAACATTGTGGTCTCCAGATGGGCAAAGACAGATCACACGGATTTATACATTTAATGAATAGCCAAATACATCAGCTCCTTTAAAATGCTATCTAAATATTTTCCAACAAAGCTAAGAGGTCACTCTGATCTATTTTAGTGCTTTGCTTACAAAATCAATACAGCCTTTGAAAGCAGACTATGGGCTGGATTGTCTTTAAAGGTGCTGTAATTCTTGCTGAAAATAATTAGTCACATTACTTGACAAGTTATGGCAGAAACTGAGATCCCTTGCCTCTGACTAAACTTTGCTTCATGTGTTTAAACTCCAAATGTGGGTGGTATCTCTGGCTGGTCTATATATGATTGTATTTCACCTGCTGGCTTGAGTGTTTAAAGCTAAATCAGGTGTGAAGGACTGAGACGTGACACTATATTCCCACTTCAGAGACTGTGGAGCTTCTCAAAAGAGAATGCCAGAAAATATTTACTTCTATAGTATTCCAAATCACCTAAGGAAAATGTGAATTTAACTGAGCCATTGGATTAATTTTTTTTTTAAAGTATTAAAGTGGTTAAAGATAGATCAGAAAAGATAGGTCTGAATAGGAGTATTAAAGCACACATGTTGGGGTTTTCATTCCTTGGAAGACCAGAACATGGTGCAAACCTGCTATCCAGACAGCTTCCCAAATCCTGCATCAGATGTCTACACTAACAAAACACCATTTTGGAGGAAGGCCTATGCCTGTAAACAGACTGTTGTATCATGCCAGGCCACCACTTCTCAAGCTCTATCCCCACATGATACCTCAGTGTATTCTTCATTTAACCCTTTTCTCAGAAGAAAACACACAGAATTAGGCCCATAGTCTGCCCTGGTGCCCTGAGTTACTTCAACAGAGGTACAATCTACAAACACCCTCTGGACTAAAAACAGGGCTTTTCATTGCAATGTAGCAAGATTCTCCACTTAGAAACTGAAGACAGGGCAAATCAAAATAATTATCATCATTATAAACCTGTTTCTTCAAACAACTGGAACAAGCTTCCCAGTCGTGGCAAACTCTGCCTCCTCCCATGTCCTAGGGAAAAGAGATATTTATGAGAAAACAAAAAGAAGTAATGGATAAAGGATTCACTGGGTGAGGGTTGATCGCCAGGCTTGTGCTTTTTTTATAATTTGGTTATATGTTTTGTACCGAATATCCACGAATCTAAATCTTTTCAAGGGTCATGATTTTGATCATGTCATCCCTCTCATTTCTATGGCACTGTTATGCAATTTGCAGGATCCTTGCCTGATCCTTTTAACCCTCCTAAGAGAAATCTGCTGTTCCACAGAGAGAAATGTGTGAGGTTATTTACTTGTGTGTTATTAAAGCCTCTTCGCTTGTAGATGGATGCATGCTCATAGGTTGCCATGTTAACAGGAGTTACATCAAACGTGGTCACAATACTGTGGTGGTTTGACCCTGGCTGGATGCCAGAGATTCACCCACAGGCATTCTCTCACTTCATTCCTCCCTCGCCACCTCCCCTCACACAAACAGGGGCAGAGAGGAAAAGGAAAACACTGAAGGATTTTGCTACAGCAGGAATGAGGACTATTAGAATATCTTTGACTGCCACAGGCAAAACAAACTCCAAGTGGAGATGGTAAAGGATTTATTTCTAATAAGATCAGAGCTTAAAAGTGAGACATATCATCTTAAAGGCAACTTTCTCCCCCACTCCTTCGTCTCTTACAACAGATACCACATTCCCCCTTTCCTCCAGGAGGCAGGGGGGGACAGGAGTAGGGGAAAGCCAGGCAGTTGGTGTTTCTCTGCCACTGCTCAGAGGAGGAGGCCATTCCCCTGCATTCTATGGGGTCCCTCTCACAGGAGAAAGTCATTCATGAGTCCAATCCCAGGGGCAGCAGCTCTTCCATACTCTGCTGCCCATGGTCACTCCACAGGGTGCAGTTCTTCGAGCCCTGGCTGCTCCACCGTGGTCCCATCCCAAAGCACACAAATCCTACCAGGTAGAGTTCTACTCTCCCACGTGTACTCTCCTCTCTGCAGGCCACATGTTTCTCCTGGGACTCTGCTCCAATGTGGGCTTCAATGGGCTGCTGCCTCCCTCCAGCATCCTCCTGTTCCAGCATGGGCTCCTCTCTCCACGGGCTACAGGCAAATTTCTGCATCCCTGTGTTCTCTCCATTCCATGGGCTTCAGGGGACAGTCTGCTTCACCATAGTCCTCACCAGGCGCTGCAGGGAGACACCTGGAACACCTCCTCCCCCTCCTTTGTCCCTGGCCTTGATGCCTGCATTGCGCGGGAGGCTCCTCATCACCCGTCTCCCCAGCCAAGCAGAAAAGGGGTTTTTCCCAGCGTGGGGTGGCCGTGGGTACCAGGAAGACCCGACAAAAACACCAACACACAGCAGGCCAGTGCCGAAACAATGCCGGAGCGCCGGGGGGCGGTGTGGGGCAAATTTGCATATTAATGAGCTGCCTTTCTACACAGGCAGAGGGTTTTGTGGGTAGGGGGAAAGACCCACAGTACCGTGGTATAGGAGACCCGTCTGTACTTCAGCTACGCAATACTGATTTTTTGTGATCATTGGACATCCTATCCCACATTGCTTTCTGACTCCAACAGCCTTACTGTGAATGTGAAGATGAGAGAGAGAGAAAATGGAAACTAACACCTTGTTTAACTTTCAGCCTGGTGCCAATACTCTTCTTATTGCAAGACAGAATAATCAAGGACCCGAAGTAAATTAATTCTCTCTTCAAATATTCCTATCAGAAATTATGTATGGC
Source organism: Pitta sordida (assembly GCA_013390025.1). Classification (NCBI taxonomy): domain Eukaryota; kingdom Metazoa; phylum Chordata; class Aves; order Passeriformes; family Pittidae; genus Pitta; species Pitta sordida. The sequence continues at coordinate 41,694 of WEKX01010605.1, read as the reverse complement.
AGAGTTCCCTGAAAATCACCAGCATATGGAGAGTTTCTTCAGAGATTTACAGTTCCCCAGGCTCTCTCAGATAAAGACAACATATTTAGAGAAGGGAGCAGCAAATAAGAGTGATGAACAGAATCTTGTTGCTTCAACAGAATGTCTACCATCCAAATGATGGCATCTTTGATCATTTGGAGCCAAGTCCTCCCATAACGGTGTCTGACAACTGCCTTCTCCCAGATCACCTCAGGTATTTAATTACACCTAAATGAACACCAATAAATGAACTGAATTATGCAAAACAACACCTTCTCAGGACAAGGATAACAACACAGCCTGGAGAATTTCTCCCAGTAAGTCACTTTTACATCTAGACTTGGACAGAGTTATTGAACAATAGCTCCAGAAGGAATGAAAGAAACCTTTACTTGAAGCAGCATCAGCATATGTCATTCCTGACAGATGTTTGTTCAATCTGTTCCTAAAGACCCTACAATTACAGAAACAATCTCCGCAAGAAACCTATTCCATACATTTATCTATGGATATCTATCCTTATCTTCAAGAGCTTTTCCTAACATTCAATTTAAATGTCCTTTACGTAAATTAATGAACATCCCTGTTTGTTCAGACCATCATGAACACAGAAAACCTTCCTGTCCTCTTTGAAATAGCCTTTTATGTACCTGAAGTGGTCAGCAGGCCTTGCTTTAGCCTTTTTTAGTGCCACAGCATAACCCCAGGTCCTTCAATTGTTACTCACAGATGAAAAACCAAGAAAGGCAACCCCCTCACAATCTTTATCAGAAAGAGACAGAATCACAGAATCAATTAGGTTGGAAAAGACCTCTGAGATCATCAAGTCCAACCTTTGACCCAACATCACCGTGTCAACTGGACCATGGCGCTAAGTGCCACATCCAGTCTCTTCTTAAATACCTCCAGGGACATTGAATTCTGCCCTGTACATCCAAAATTCTTTTAAAAATTCATTAATGAAAACTGGCCATAAGACTCCTATGCTGAGCAGGGCAGTTCTGTCTGAACCTGTCAGTGGGACGTTTGTCATTCTCACAACAGCACAGTGTTGCCTACTCATAGGTAATTTCTGCTCTGTCATAACTCAAGACAGTTTTCTGGAGAACTGTTTTCTAGCCAGTCCTTTCCAAGTCTGTTTGCGTAGCAAAGTTTGTCTGCTTCAGAATACTTTGCACTTGCCCCCTGCTGAATTTAGCACTATTTTTTCCAAAAATTTCTGTCACATATCACACAAATATAATCCTTTTCTCCAGTCCTTCCCAGTCTCATGCCCGCTGCAAAGTTACCAAGTAAACCTTAAATTTTTTTTTCCAAATTAAGCTATGTGACCTCTTTGCCTCCTTAAGTGAATCCACAAGGGTTTTTTCACAGTAAAGGAAATTAAAATGATTTAACACAAATTATTTTTGACCAACCCATTTCGGCTGCTATTTATCTTCCAATTATTTATGAAAATGTTACTGACAATTTATGATAGTTGATTTTTTTTTCCCTCTAGAACTGTTGTTAATCTGACTGGACTGTAATTCCCAAGCTACTTTGGGAAAAAAATATTTTTTCTCCTCCAGTATTCTTCAAGCTTAATGTAATTATCTGCAGACAGCTTTCATTCTTCATTGAGTAAAAGGGACCAATCCTCCCTTTGATCTTTCTCATTCTATTAATGGATCTTACAGAATTATTTCTGGTTATCTTTGAGGTCTCTTTTTGTGCCTTGGCCTTTCTGGTTTTATCCCTGAATACATGTGTTGTTCTTTCAGATTTATTCTTAGAAATCTGACCTCTTCTTTTTTTTTTCAGTATGTTTCTGTCTGGTGTTAAAGCTACAGAAAACCCCTTCATGGCACCTACTGAATTTCCTATTCTTTCATTTGGTCAGTCTGAATTCAGCCCTCAGCTTACTCAAAAAACTGATAACATCTTCTATTAGCCTTACCTCTTACGAGTTGTTATTTATCAAATTTGAGTTAATTGAGATCCGTCTTCTTAAAATGCACTGCTTTTATCATGATCTCTTTTACCTTCCCCTTCTGATACAGAAGTGCTTAGGAAATTTTTCATTCAGTAAGTATTACCGTCCCTTACCATTTAATGGCAGCAAAGTTGAATATACCCAGGAAAAAAATCTAGCCCTTCAGCTGCCAAGCAAGAAGAAATAGTAGTTAGGAGGAGAAGCTTTATGAGAAAGGAACATATAACAGCATGTGCTCATGTAGTGTGAGAGAAACCCATATCTTTCAGAGTGCCTTGAGGGTCCAATACAGAAAGCATGAGTATGATGGCTCCCCTACAGCAGTGGCACCATATTTCACTACACTCTTGGTACCCATTTGCATCGACAGCATTTAATTTCTTCTGTGGACAAAGTAAAAGTTTTAACCTTGACCTTCTTCAAACTCATTCACAGAACATGTAAAGCACTTCCCTGTGCCCCAGCACAGAAAGGGAGCTCATCTGGCTCTCTTCTGAGGTGCCACTCAGCAGTAGGCACATCAGATTTTAAGCACTGTCTTAAACACACAGCTTCCCCTCATGGATTTAACCCCAAATGGAATAACTTCAGAAAACATGGCAATTAGTCCAAATCAGCTTTTGAGTCCCAAGCATTTAACCATCACCCCAGAAGTAGATACGTATTTGCACAACTCTGGTTTTGGAACAGCAACCCCCAGTGCCTAAAGTAAGCAAGACCTAAAATCATAAAAATCAGCACACCAACCCCTTCCTCTGCACTACTTACTCCAGACCAGCCTTTCCTTCCCAAACCTACTGCCACTTCTTCATAGATAGAAAGGATAGAGGTTTGTCACCTTCATGAGGAACTTTGCAGGTCCTCATTGAGGTTTCACTCCTAGACACAAATCCCAGATGTGTTACAACCCATTATAACAACTTCTTTCAGGCCTTCCCTTCATAACACAAGGCTTATGACATGATATTCACAAAGATGAGAAAATAGGAATAGGGGCATCATAGATGCCTGTAAAACAATAAAAACAAGTTGTGAAGAACCAGACAGCATTAGCCTTTCCCTTCAGTGTGCCTAAAAATACAGTAAGAGAAAATCTCTCTCCTTTTCTTTTGGCTTTTTTTGTGGAGTTAGACGTTTTAGTCTCTGGGCTGTGGAAATACAGGCAACAGCTGCCCTTTTGGCTGGACAGACAAGCTTCAAAACACTGTAGGCACACCAATGGCCAGTTATTCCTGGGAAGATGTCCAGGGGCTGAGCTCAGTCCCCAGCCTTCTGTAGGGCTTGGGAAGAGGCTCTGTAGGAAAGCACCTACTGGGGTTTTTATCTCACTTTTTGGGGTGTTGGTCAGCAAAGAAACACTCTTGCAATGCATCTCTCTCAAAATTTCAAGAGGCAGCAGAATAGCCTCAATGGAAAATCCCCACATCTGAAAGATCCTGCGCCTGGAGGCAGTCCAGGGCTTGCTGGCCTGCAGACCAGATTGCAAGATTCACCTTAGCAGCCAAGACTTTTCCCTGCTGGACCAAAGAAATGCAGGGGTTTGTTTCCAAGCAGGAGCAAGCAGAAAGGAAAAAGTTCATGTGATGAGGCAAGTCCAATGAGTCCACAGAAGGCAAATGTAAGCTGATATTTTGCATCCCTGGCCCCTGTCTGCTGTGTGATCCTGCAGCATCAGTGCACATGTGCCTGTTTCCTAGGAAGGGAATGGCAAGAAGCAGAAGATGTTAAGAAGACAGCAAACCTGAGCCCTTCCAGTGAAGAACTGAGTTAAACTTCTTTTCCTCCTTCCCACATGCGTATCACTAAGTCCACAAACTCTACCCCAGAACTTGGACACCAGATTGTCTTCTCTTGAACAAAGTCCAGCCAGGGAAGATGGTGACTCCCTTTACTCAGTCATCTCTGGATAAATTACTCAGCTGGGACTTGGATATAAATCCTGAATTAACCTGAGATACCTTAAGCCCCATCTTCCACAAACTGTGGAGTATTTGCCTGTAGGACATAGTTAAATCTCTGACAAATAGTGTAACAACCAACTATTATTATTTTAAATGTGCTTATCAACAGTGCAGTCCTGTGCAACGCAGGACGATGAGGTCCCAAAGGCAGTGCTGCAGGGAGCCTGCAGAATAAATGCTTGTTACAGTACTGACATCCAGCCCAGCATGTGGGATCAGCCTTGGAAGGTTGAGGGATTCCCAACTCCTCCCGAATTTTATAAACTTGTTCATCTTGTTACTGGTCACTGCCCACAGCAGCTCTGGATTCAGCTGGGGAAGAAGTGTGCTGAAAAATTAATAATCATATTTAAATATGATTAAAAGATTGATAGATGGAGGGAGATAAGAGAAAGAGAGGATGTGTTTTAAGGGGAGAACAGACCAGGATGCCTCTGGTTATGGTAGGTATAATCTCTCTCTGCAGCAAAGATGGAGCCAAGTGTCTCCTCTACTTTAGAGGCCAGATTCCTGTTTGAATCTTACTATTGTCCTCTATTTTGGCATGAGGTCAAACTGCCTTTGGCAGTTCAGACCGACTTCTGCTGCACCAGCTTTCCTTTAGAATGTTATACTTACTTATTTTTGAGACATTGTAGTGGTCAATACCAGGAGAATTACATTTCCTTCACTCTCTGTAACAGCATCTCCCACAGTGTACTGGGTCAGAGAGATGTAAGTTTTTATTAGTAAACTAGTTTTTTATTACCCAACCAGTTTCATCACTGCTTTAGGGGAATGAATTGATTGACCGGGTTTTCAGGTACAACTCTGGGTATCTGCAAGCTTGAACCAATCACTGCACTGACTGCACTCTGCCCAGAAAACTTCCCATCCATCAAAGCTTTTATATATTTTCCCTCCTTTGCTCAGAAAAAAAAAAAAGGGCATTTGAAAAAAAATAGTCTGAAATAAATTAACACTACAATAATGAAATAAAATTATATTAGAGGTAGAGTCTCATGCAGCAGGGCATGATTGCTGAGTGTTCAGAGTGCCACACCATTCCCTGTGGGCCCCTACACTGGGTAGGCAGTGACACATGCCATTTCTGCTAAGGATAGCTCAAAGGCACATCATGGTGAATTAGACAATTCCCGACCTATCCTGACGTTCCTTGCTTTTATGAGTTCAAATCCGATCTTTAAGTTTGTTTGAAAACAATTTTTGAGGTTTAATTAGCTATAGTGACAATAACTCATTAACCAGTCTAACATCTTCTGCTCTGCAGGCTGGAAACAGTGAAGTACCGAGTCTGTGGCAGAACTAAGAGTCTACCTGTACATCCTGAAAGCCTTCCAAGCCTGCAGCTTGGATCACTCTTCCATCAATCTGCTAAATCACATTCCATCAATCTGCTAAATGTCCCTATACATGCTAATATTTTCGCTTACCACATTCTAAAGCTTGAAATAACATTTACCTGTTTTTGTTCTAAACCCACACCTAACAGTCTGTGATTTGATAGTTCGAATCTTCTCTTGGATTTGTCTACGTCTGCGTTGATTTGCAAGGGAGGCACGATTCAATCTGAACCTTATTGATAAAACCAACTAATGGCTGGAATTTACATAGAAATAATACAGGCATCGAAAGCTATCCAGGAGTTTGAAGCATCAGAAATAATCACAGTGCATTGAATAAGATCATATGAATAATTCAAGAGCTTCAGCATCACAGTTTTGGATTCCTACAAGATCACTTGTATTTTGTCCAGGATTGTAAACATAAGAAAAAATCTCATCAGCCCTGGTACGTAAATTTAGTTCATCTTAAAAAAATATTGTCTTCATAGTAGCTTCCCAAGATTAATAAGAGTAAACTTAGGTGTGTCAGGCCAAACCCAGTACTTCTTTAAGCTAAAGTTTTCTAAAATATCTACTAACCACAAGGCAGCAAAACTTCTGATAAGAAATAAAAAATAGGTATCAACCTCAATTTTTATGTTATTTTTAATTTTATTTTTAACAATTTGCACTAAATATTTCTGCCTGCTCTACCATTAACATTGAACAAGAGCAGAAGGCTGAGCTAGCCCTGGGCACCTTCTGGATACTATAAACACCCTTTTTCAAACAATCTCACGCAATCCTTTTTTGAATGCAGCCTGCGTGGGAGCTGCATCAAAATACTTACTGCAGTGATTGTGTCCAAGGATCTCCACTGCCGCTGCACTCACTGGCATGGCCCAGACTGCTGTACAATTTTGTCCTCTCCTTGGCCCACTTGATGTGTTTGGGCAGAGAGAAGCTGTGGCTGCCCCATCCTGAAAGTGTTCAAGGCCATGCTGGATGAGACTTTGAGCAAACAGGTCTAGTGGAAGGTGTCTCTGCCTACGGAAGGGGGGCTGGAATTAGATGATCTTTGAAGTCCCTTCCAACACAAACACATTCTGTGATCCTATCATCTTTCTCACACCTGAATTTTTACGTGTCTCTATTGCCCATTTTTATTCCCTACTGGCCATTTTTATCCTCTAATGCCCTTTCCTCGATCCTTCAGCACCCTTTTTTTCTGTACTTGCATTGCATGGAAAGGATGGCCCAAATTGCAGGAATTAGCTGCCCTCGGAGAGGGGCAAAGGGCAGGCACAGGTTTCAGCTCTGTCTCTAAAAGTATTTATTATAGGTGATACAGCAGGATCTTGTTTGAATAGACAATAGACAGGAAATTAACAGTTAAGGCTGAAACTCTAGTCCTTCATTCCTGTGATTAAAAGAAAACAGATATCATGCTGAAAGAGAAATACAATTTCACTTTCATGTAACACTGTCCTTCAAACAGTGCTTCCCATCAGACATTATTTCTCTGCAGAATTTAGCCATTAATTTCCTTCATTTAAAGTAAAAAACATCCACAGAAGATTATAAAATACTCTGTTTTCCCAAACAGACAGACCATAATGGCTCATCCTGAATATGCCATTCTGTCCCTCCACACACATATTAAATGGCTGAGATAAATCATGGCTTGGGGGTTTACAGAAGCATCGTGTCAGCGATAGCAATGGATTACAAACTTCCTCCTTTAGACAGCAAACAACCAATTACATACCAGCATCATCTTCCTTCATGCTCTGAATAGTGAAGGCGGTGTTGTCATCCATGATTTTTCATCTCTCAATAGATGGAGACTGATACGGTAATGCATGTTGTAGCCAAATGCATTGAAATCCAAAGTCATCCATAAACAAAACACCACAGTGCACAACCTGTGGGGTGAGAGCAAGGAGCCTGCTCCATCCTTGCATCCCTGTAAAGTGTGGACATGCATGAGGAGGCCTGCAAATCCTCTGGACACATTTGCACCACGAGCAAATTTTATCATACTTATGATAAAAACATATTCTTCAATACAGCATAACCTGGTCTGATTTCATAGCCACACTTCTTGAACAGGACATTGGAGTAGAGACCTCCTAAGACCCCTTCTCACATGAATTATCCTATAAAATGGAAGGGAATAGTTCATATGTGACAGCTGAAATCAGTCTTTACTATTTGTTCTCTCCATAGACCAAGTAAACAGACAGCTCAGAAAAGTTAATTATACAGAGCAATAACAATTAAATATCAATTACTTAACGAGAAATTAAACGTTTATTAGGAAATAAGGGTGTTGGCAAAAAGCTTTGTGGATCCATGGCATTTCTAGCCAGGGCCTTTGAACAGTGACCCAGGTGAATGCTTCTCTTCCAGGAAAACAGAAAGGCAGTACAGGTCTTATATGTAATATCTAGAGAAAAGTACCTCCCTCAGACACTGGCCACAGTAAAGTTCACCAGCTCTTGACACGTTTTTTTCAGGGAATGGTGTTGGGGGACTCAAGTCTTTCCTTCCCCATGTGTCCTTTAGGCCAGACCCATTACATTAAGCAGCTACAGGCTACATCCTACCGTCAGCCCTTCTGGGCCAGCTCTCTGCACACTCTCACCATGTTCACAACACCACCCATCTGGATTAAGTGTTGCTTTATTCAGAAGGATCTGGACAGGCTGGAGAAACAGGCTGATGGGAACTGTGTGGAGCTCAACACAACAAATACCAAGTCCTGCCTCTGGGATGGGATAAACCTACACGGCACTACAACATGGAGGACAAACTGGCTCTGTAACTATGGCTCTGAAATCTTTCTTGGAAATAACCAAAGTTTTACAAGGCAAAGCTTGAGCAACCTCAGCCTCCTTTGAGGACGATCCAGCTGTAAGCACATCAGACAAGATATCTTCCAAGCAAAATATTTCAGTGAATTCAACCCCTGACCTTTCCAAGAGCTCCAAGCATGGGAGAAGTCTCCTAACTGAAGCTCTTTCTTGCTGGGTGATATTAGGCTTTTCAGTTCAAGCTTAAAATATGTTCTTCAAAAACTTGGTAGCAATAAAACACAAGAGAGCTATCTGGAAACAATAATTAAACATAAATGATTAAAAAAAGATTGATCCCACTTGCAAGCATTGAAATAGGCCAGCTGCTAAATTACAACATTGGCACAGACCTGCATGTCTGTGCCCATTTTAAACAGCATTCGATGAGAGCTGTGCTGAGCACAGGCTGCCCATGCTGGCCCTCATCCTGTGAGCAGACCAGCATACTTGAACCCTCAGTGGCCAGGACACATGGAAGAGAAACCACTCATGACTTCATGGGAACACAAGGATGAGATAAGTATTCATCAGCATGGCCTGGACCACAGGATCATGACTTAAAATAGCCTGGTGTGGTTAGAGGGGCCTGGAAATTCTCCTTAAATTTTCTGCTTAGGGAAAGGCACCATAAACTTAGGAAGAAGGGAATGCAGAGCAAGGGACATCTGGAAGAGGATGGCTAGCAGGTGAGCACATCTCGAATTGTAAAATCACAGAATAGTTTGAGTTGGAAGGGACCTTAAAGATCATACAGTTCCAAGCCCCCTGCCATGGGCAGGGACACCTTCCACTAGACCAGGTTGCCCAAAGCTCCATCCAGCCTGGCCTTGAACACTTCCAGTGATGAGGCATCCACTACCTCTCTGAGCCACCTCTGACAGTGCCTACAAGCTGCAGTTGTAACCTATGGGCATTAGGCACTCATAAATAACACACACACAGAATCACACAGAAAATTATGAGTTGGAAGGGACCCACAAGGATCATCTAGTCCAACTCACCATCTAATACCCGTACAGCGACCAAGAGCACATCCCAGAGCATAATAACAACCTAGATGCCTCACAATCTAGCAGGCCACTCCGAGCCGGAAGGGGCCCAGGGTCATCCAGCCCTACACCCCCCCCAAACTCAACTCCAGCAGCATGCAAACAGTTATCTTGTGCCCATTTTTGCTGCCCAGCAGAATTCTCCTTTTACTGTTTTTAAGTATTAAGTCACAGCACTGGCACATATTCCCAAGAATGAAAGTAGGATAAAGCTACAGATAAGAAGCAAGCAATCACACACATACGTTAGCCCCCGCGAGTAGGGACCAAGCATAGGGCTTGATTTAATTCCTTACTCCACTTGTTCCATTTGCAGATTGAAATATTCCAGCATGAAGAAGAGCACTCAACAAGGGTACAGGGCCTCGTACAAGGGAACTCCACACCCAGTTAGGGCTCATGGTGCACTCTGTCTAACTTCTGAGAACACACTACAGGATTTCCATTCACCCCTGCTGCCTGCTGGAAACAAAGAAACAACAGACATGTACACACCATCCTTGGGAATCATCTCAGGTCCCTTTCACCGTCACTTCTGCTCACTGGCGTGTATCATGCTGTATGTCATGCGCGTCTCCCACTTTTTGTAGTCGTTTCATTTGTAAGCAAAGGATCATGTCTGTTCCTCCTTTAATTATGGAAAAGTTGTCTGTGCACAATTTAAACAAGCCCCCGTTCTGCTCTCTATCAATATTGAACATGCTTCCTATCTCTCCAATGTTGCAGCTTGCAGCCACACAACATTTGTTCATAGCTGCGGGCTATGTCAGCAAGACTTCGATAGAGCAACAAAAGGGTTCCTGTTCAAACAAACAGCCCTGGTGAATCCACTCAAGAGGAGCAAACACTGTCAGAATTACAGCGGGCTGGAGCTGCACCGGCTCACAGCTGGAAATGGGATTTTTCAATACATGCAGTGAGCACCTGCAACTCCCTTGAGGTGTTTCCAGTGCTCCTGTCCAACCTCGGCTTTCAGCTGCGAGTGAGCATCCAGGGACATGCTGCAGCACCTCAGGAGGCTGGGGTGCTACTCTGCAAGAAGTCATACAGATGTACAGGAAAGGAAAATGTCCCCTGCAATGGAGGGGTTTTCAAGTCCTTCCCACTGCCCACAGGGAAATCAGTCAAGCTGTCATCTTAGGTGTCTAATTTAGGCATGCAGAGTTCACTCATGTCAATACCTCCAGGCAGCATTCACAGCCCTTCAGCACACGGCACCAGCAGTGCATCCATGCATTTAGCAGAGATTCCTTCTGACCTTCCCACCCCTGTAAGTGTTCAAGGCCATGTTGTATGAGATCCTGAGCAGCCTGGTCTGGTGGAAGGTAACCCTGCCCACAGCAGGGGTTTGGAACTTGACAGTCTTTAAGGTCCCTTCCAACCCAAACCATTCTGTGATTCTATGGTCTTCAGCAACAAAGGTGTAAACTTTATGATACGTTTTCTTATTTTGCTTCTCTCCAATTAGAAGAACACTTGCAAACACGAACTATGCCCCAGCATCATTATGCAAGCTGAGAAACACTGTATTTATACTTTGAGTCGTTTCATCACAGAGGCAAAATCAGACCTTTCCTGATTGCCAAATGCCAGGAAACGTTAATGATTCTGTTTTGTTACAGAGGATAAATGCCATCAAATCTATCACAGCGCGAATGAGGGCTTACCTTTCATTTGCATAATGATTAAAACAAACTCATGAATCACATTCTTACAGAGGTAATAATTACCTGCAGTTTTTATGTGAAGGTTGATTTATTTCTGGTGGCTCTAGCACCAGTTATAAAAGTGGTTGGTTATTTTGGACCCTTCTGTTCTGAGCTGTCCAGTCTGACCTAATCTTATGAATGTCAGCACCTTCTGAAACTGAAACTTTGTTGAAATTCTCTTCCTGCACATACAGAAAAATCACAATATGTTTTTTTTAATTCCCAGCTGCCGCTGCTCAGTGTCATGACCATAAATGAGCAAGAAGAAAGGAAATAGAAGATTTATAGCCCACAAAAATTCTAGCAGGGTGTAACTGGTTTACTGCAGAAAAAAATACTAGAGTATATCACTCAATATATAGAAAAAAATCACACTAACCAGGACAACCCAAACAAATGTTACATCTCTAACAAGCACTGACACTTAACTTACGTTTTTGGGATTTGCTGCCAGGTAAACTCCAAATGTTAGTGCCTGAACATTAGTCAGAACGAAGATCCATCCAGAGCCTGAGGCCTTGTGACTTGCACGAGAAGAAAAGAATGCAACTCTTGGCCAAAGCCCCAAGTTTCTGACAAACCAGAAGTTTAGCAACAGCTCAAGCAGGATGTGGCATCTGGACCCCAGTTTTGTTTTGGTTGCCATCATGTACTGATCTCATCACAATTTGTCAAAGCCCTTTCTTAATCCATCTTTGCTTTTGTAACAAGCTGTGCCAAGAGAGTCAAGTGATCTCAGTTATATTCCGGGTTAAAACTACTTCAGTGAAATAATTTTGTTGCTACTAATTCTTGCTTTGTGTAAAACAGCAATGAGTCAAAATCATCTCTTGGCTGACCAAACCCCATCCTCAGAGAGGACCTTCTCCAGATAGCTCGTTCTTCCACAGCCATTACCCAATTCCAGTTCTACTTGGTTCTCTTCAGGGATTGTGGCCAGGAAGCATTGAAGCTGGGAGTATAAAATACCTTCATACAAGAGTGAAATGAGTCTCACTTTACCTTGCCTGAAGGTGTTCAGATCCGTTTGCAGATACCTTCGTATGAAGTACTTGAGGCCACAGGTGAGACTCACATGCAAAAGCTACAGATTTATGTGGACTTTCAGCAGTTTTGATTCCAGCTCTCCATTGCACCTCAAAAATATAGTTCCAAGGGCCAAGAGGGACAGTCCTAAAATTTAAAAAGCACATTCATCATGTCAATGCCTGTATGATTCCCACTGTTGGCTGTTAGCTCAGTCTGACACATCCAGCACTGCATTTTGAGGAAAACAAGCTTGAAGGATCTGTTGGTGAAGGGGTTATGGTTCACTGATGGGTCCAGAGCACATGAATGAAACATTGGTTCCAGCAAAGACAGGCCAACAGAGGATGTTGGCTCCTGCTTCCCTTCTGGAGCTTGAACCAACCAAACTTCTGGCTTAGCTTAGGGGTTTTGCAATAAAACGACCCAAGTGCTTTACTCAGACCTCCCTCCCTGTACTCTGCCCAACCTCGGTACGAGCTAAAGCCAGAAAGCGCAGTTTAAAACCACTAGACTACCTTGCTCAGTTGTTCCATGAGCAGAGAAACATCTCAGAAATGTCTTTTGCCAAAGTCTCCCCTTTTTTTCCAACTAGCCCTTTGGTCAGTCTATCAGCCATGACTCTGCCACAGTTCCCCAGATTCCCTCTGTCACTGCAGCTCCAGCAGAAAAGGCCTGGGAGGGTCACCAAGGCACATCAGGCAGTGCAGCTGCCCCCTCCTACTTCCCACCAGGCACACATCCTCCCTCCACCAGAGAAAAGGGAGGAAACAGGGGAGACTTCTGCATCTTCAGAGCCTTGTAGGCAATTTTCTCTTTCAGGATGACTGGGATTGCTAAATAAAAATGACCCTATGAGAGATGAGTCATCAGAGCCATTTTCAGCCAGACTGGGTAAGCAAGAAGCATGAACACACCAATGCCAGCAGCTCAGCCACAGCTTCAGATCCCTGTACCCCTGGAGCTGAGGCAGGATCTTCTGATGTTTAAGTGGGGAAAAGACTACAGCAAGCTCTCTGCCAAAGGCTGATGTGAGCACAGGAAGAGCTCTGCAAGCACGAAATCGAAGATAGAAAAATAAAATTGTTTAAGGTAGTGTAAGTAACCACAAGAATATGCAGGAAGCTTATAAATTCTTTTTATGCTGCTTGCAGATTTCTCATGCAGGAAAGGTGAGGCAGAGAATAGTGCCCTATAAACTGCAGATAAAGACTTGACTGGGAGGTTTATTGATGGAACGTGATAAGCAAGAATGAATGGCAGCACTGGAAAGATGGTCCCGCTTCCAAGGAATGAGCAGAAAACAATATTTAGCTGCCTTTGTAATCACATAGCTTTTATTTCTAGCTGCAGTGGTGTATACCTCAGTTATGCAGAAAATGGGGCTGATACAATAAGAGGTCCTTTACCATGTGCAATTTTCAAGTGCTGGTAGGACATTTTACTGCTCAGATGACAGCTAACACTTCTGAAGGCATGTAAACCTCAATCTGCGGGGTTTTCAGGTAGTTAGCTTCTGGTAAGGACTCAACTTTCACCCATACTCACAAAAATCGAAGTGGGACGATTTAAAAGGAAAAAAGATATCAAGAATCTTTCTGTACCAGCGCTTTAGGAGTCTGTGTCCCAATGCTCTTCAGATTTGGCTCTAAAGATCCCAAACTGATTTCCAAAAATGGAGCCCCAAACCATGGGCTCTGCAGACTCACCTTCCCCATTGTACCACAGCAGTCAAGACTTTTCAACAACTTCTCAGGACTTGAGATCACTGCCCTGAAATTCTGTGACGATACTTCAAGCAGGGCTGCAGTGAAACAGGACGTCTCGTGTGTTAGTTTATTCAGCAGTACTGGGACCTTCAGCTGTGGCTTTATTATCCTCCCTTTTCATCCAAAAACTTCATAATGACTCAGTTAGGAATCAAGCAGAGCTGAACCATACCTGGTGTTTAAACACCCTTGTTTTAGATTATCTGTCCATACCGAAAAGTCCTTGAGCAGTGGTTTTCATTTTTCCTGCGACATCTTAAAGATCTTTTTTCACAGGACTGCAGCTTCTCTCTAAGACCACTAGGAAGATGACCTTTTGGCACAGAAGTGTGCGTGGGAACATATGGCCAATCTTTATCTTGGCATGCTGGAGGGGTTAGCAGAGGTTGCTCCCAAACCAGGTCACTGCTGCTGCACACCTGCTACCCAGCTGGAGCTGCTCGTGCTGGATCCAACACAGTTCCAGTCCAGAAGGGGCCATACCATGCTCAGGGGGCTACTGTGGACAATTTTCAAGACCCCAGACAACTTCTACCTCCCACTCCCTATCCGCTCATCTCAACGCCTCTTTAATTTAACCAGCCACTCTGAAATTTAGGCTTGGTGTTTTGTGGGATGGGAACTTGCATGGTAGATGTCAATAGTACAAAGGGCAGATTTTAGTGTTTAGCACGTTTCTCATTCAGCCTGGAAGTCCATGAAAGTGACACAGCACTGCACCGCTCCTATAAATTGCAGTCAGCAGAGAGGACTCCAGCTGTATGAAATACTGACACCACTCCGAAATGATACATCCCTGCAGCAGCGGCCCCACTCTGCAAACTGCAGTATCAGCCCCACAGCTGAGTCCTTCTAAAATGGTCATCAGATGACTCGTATGTTTCTTATTCAGGAAAATAACAAATGGGGTGGGTGAATGCAATAAAGGCCAAAAAAGCCTCAGAAGACACATCTTCTATAAACCCTTGCAAATACAGCCCTGATTACAGCAGCACCCCTGACAATATAAGAATTTTGTACCATCTCTATGGGCCTAATACAGGTTATGGCCTAAAGTGTTACGTGCATTGAATAAGGTCAAGCACTCTTGGGGTTCTGGTGATACTGATGACTTGAGAAAGCAGTGTTCACATCTCTGGATCACTGCAGAAAGTCATTTATAGGCATTCAAGGAGCAGCAATTCCCAGACACACAGAGGTTGGATGAGCAGTTATTGTATGGTCCAGCCACCCTGGCTTCATATTGAAGCTGCATCTAAGACCACAAACAGGCTGCATGAAGCACAAGGTACTCATGTCCCTGTGCCACAGTCGCCCCAGAGATATCCCACATCTTCTCTGCTCTCTGTGTCAAAGCCTTTATGAAGGAGACAAAGATATTTGTTGACATGATACCATGGGATACAGAGCAGACAATTTAAGTCAGGCTCTTGCTCCTGACTTAGCTTGTAAGTAAGAGCACCCATGAGCAGCACAAAGGAAGTCTGGGCCCAATTTACTGTCCCTCCTGTCCGCAGCTCCCATGTCCTTAAAACAGCAATTAGACATAGCCTCCATTGTTAATGGTACTATAAATGCTTGAGATTAGACAGTTTTTCCCACTTAAAGGCGGCTCATTTTATCAGCAATCTGCATATTTGTCTTACTTCTATTAAAAGCACTAAAAAGAATCACAAATCCCAACATCTTGAAACGACCAGTAAAAAAAGAAGACATTTTAAATACTGGTTAAGAATAAGACACCATTGGGAATGCAGTATGTGTATCAGCACTTAATACTTACCTAATTCATGTGGCATTGTACAAACTGCACAAACTCTGCTGGTGGGTCAAGGCTGAACTTGGACTGCAGGGAGATGAGTCCCAAGAAAAGGCTGCCAAGGCTCTGCTACCTTTCTGAATATTTCTGATGTGGTTCCTTGGAGAAGAGAAAGTGGAAGAGTTGTCTCCTAATCTTCTGGTCTTCCTGCCCCAGCAGAGGGGTCAAGAATGAGTCCCTCAACGCTTGTTCTTGACAGCTAGTTGGTCAGTCCTGAAAATAAGACAGAACTCAGCAAGACATCCTTGGAGATTGCCAGTGATAGAACAAATGGAAATAAAACCAATCACAACTATCCATACAGCAGAAGACTGATGTAATTCACTATTTGGTTTCCAGCATTGGTGTTAAGTTACTGTCTTCTGTTATATTGAATTAATCACATTACCTGCTTTGAGAAGCAACTGGAGATGGGTGGAATAATTCCTCTATGCATAATAGAGGAATTAAATATACACACATATACTTTTTATAAATGTTTATGTTCAATAATTATTTATACTATTGTTTATATATACAAATATTATGCATAATTTAAGTGGACACTGTTCAAATAAAGTGTTCTGTTCCTGAAAAAACAAAAACAAACAACAACAACAACAACAAAGATATTTTGAAACTGATCAGCTGCAACTTATCTCTTAGGTAGATTTTCACCAAATTCAGAGAATCAATTCCATAATACTTTTTTCAGCCAAATAAACTATCCCACAAGCACTGGTATGTGATTCCAGATGGAAACAACTGTGTAGGGTAAGTGTTCAACTGCGTTTTCCAAAGCCATGAGAAATCTAGAGAAAAGCCAAAGTGGATGGATCCCAAAATATTTTAAACAGGCAAACCCTTCAGTCCCGACATCTGAGAAATCCATTGATGCATGCTTAGAGCATGAATGACAACCTGATAAACTGTTATTGACACACCTTGAAGTCTGTAACAAATTTACTCAGAGGGGACAATTATTGCTTTACAAGGAAAAGGGTTCAAAAGTGGGAGAAACTTCAGACCATGGCAGAAGAAAGCTGGGCAATAGTTAAGTGCATTCAAAGATACTGTACTACAATTGCAACCTTTTGAATAGTCTTTCTATGTATTAAAATAATACAATAGTACATGAAGAAAGCAAGGGACAGAAACTTGTTTTACCGTGTACAGGATCTGCTGATTTGGGTCGTTCCTTCATTCAAAATTAGCCTCTCCATCCTTCAGGAGAGTCTTGTATCTGTTTCATCTAACTTATGACCCAAGTGTTCTCATTAGCAAGGAGAAATAAGGAAGAGGTGCTCCACATCTCCACCTGGTCTGCTCTCCAGGGTCTTTGTGTGGCCTCTGCAGCACCAATAGATTCCTTCTGGCTGGATGAAGAACTTCAGGGTACACTGGGAGTCCTGAGACAGTCTTGCAACAGGAAAGACATCTTTCATTTGGGGAGGTGGGCAAACTAGACAAGGAACAATTAAACAGCCTGACAATTCCAAGAGACACAAATGGATACCAAATCAAGGAAAAAGATCCCAACATTTCAAAGGCAGATGTTCTGAGCAACACAGAAGTGCACACATTCCCAGTACAGAGGATCTTTAGCACGACCATCTCCAGGTTCAGCTTTGCGCACTTGCTCTGAAATACCAAACCTTACTAGTGCAGAGTTGTTTGTTGTACTTGGAGAACAGGAAAACAGGATTGCCACTTTTCCTCCAAAATTCATGTAATGGTTAAAACACAAGAACCAGGTGTTTCCACCAGCAGCTGCTTGATGAATAGAAAATTCCCTCCCCGTGTCTGCCACTCGCACAGGTAGCAGAATGCTTCTGAGCAGAGGAAATTAGAGACACAAGGAAAAAGCAATGGCAAGGGGAGTGTTCAGGCTTTCCATGTGTTGTTGGCACACACCATTTATAAGTGGCCTTGATGCCCTGGAGACAACTGAAATACAACAGCTTAAAATGCAAGCAGCCATTCCTGGAAGAGTTCGGATTAATTTGTAAAAAGAGATTTACTTTTTTATTGTGGTAGATCTAAATCCCAGTGAAAGATTTTGTTTCAATTTCACCAATCAAAGCAGGAATATTATTTTTTGCAGAAACTGCTTTTTCCATCAAAGAATTTTTCAATTGAACATTTCTGATTGGTTTTTAAATTGTTTTTAGCATCCCTTGTGAGTATAACAATAGGTTTCTGGATTTACTCTGTTTATTTTACTTTAGAAGATATAAAATCTGATGCAGTTTGAAACTTCAGTAGTATTTTGACTGAATGCTGAGATTATAGCACTCAATAAATGCTACAAATCAAAAAATTACAGCTTCCAGAAACTGAATTGTTTAAACAAACTTTCCAAGGCCCCAGTGAATGCCTCTTCAGGATTAGATTGAGATGTCAGAGGAGCAAAAACTAGTAGATTTCGTAATTCAGGAAGGACTTTTCACTCATATAAACTTAATGTAACCCAGACAAACTCACAAAGCATTTAAACCACACAACAGTTTAAATATTTAAATTAAATATTAATACTCTAGATGGTGTTAACTGCAATGCCTGGAAATGCAGTAATATGTCTGGAAAGCATCTAACCAGGAATGTTGCTCTTCCCTTGCTCTTTTGGGACAGTCTTCTTTTAGGGAGGTTTGAAAAAATCACAGCATGTAAAAACACACATTCTTTCTTTCAGTGTTGCTGATATTGTTCCACATAGTTTCACATATGAAAATACATTTGAGTAAATGCTTATTTAATATCTTAGATTTGACTCTTCTAGCTGTAAATTTGGATTCCATTGTTGGACTAAAAACCTGAATATTTTCAGGTAACTCATAGGCATATTTGTAGGTCAGGGTTTGTTTTCACATCATGAGACAGTGGTTAGACCTTATTTTCTTGCACATGCCCCAAGCTTGAACAAGGCCTTTCTCTCCTGAGAGAGTCTACGTCAAAGAAGGAATTAGTACTGAGGAATTCTCTACCATCCTTTCAAATTGAAGTGACACATGCCAAAAATAAACCCCCAAATCATTTAAGATTTTTAATCCCAAAGGTTACAGGACAACGTCATCAACAGCTTGTAGTTTGAGAGTTTCTCACCTGAACCTCTGCTGGATGTCTGACACTTGCAGGACTGAATCCCCTTGAGCAGCACTTCCAGTGGTGCCACCATATCTAGAGATCAGCCAGAGTTTAATTTAATTACGTATTTTACATATATATATATATGGAAACAAGAAAACAGCTACATGACTACAAAACAGCAGCAATCCTATCCAGCTCACGCTCCACACAACTGATCTGCTGTCATGTATGAGGTCCTTTTAACAGCAGGGCTAAGAAAGTTATCCCAGCTGTGTCCCAGGTGAAAAGGCATTTGGGGTTTGCAGCAAAAGCTCTTGGTCATACGTGAATGCAGTGAACAATTTCCTAGCGCAAAGCACTTATCTTAAAAGCAGAACTTTGAGCCCGTGACATAAAACAGATTTCTGATCCTTTACTTTTCTCAAATCCTGCTGGAGAGGTACAAAAAGCTTAAGTTACAGTTCCAGAACTGCTGATCCACAGCAAAAATAAGCAGCAACTCCCTGACCCCCTCAGCCACAGCCTCCTCTCTGTGACCACTTGCCATGACCCTCTGTGGAGGTCCATGACTGGAGAAGCCACAGCTTTGATGGGGTGGTGAAAAGATCAACCCAGCTGATGTCTTTTTATGGTGTGAAAGTGAAAGAAAGCTCTTCTCATTGCACCATGCCTCAACACCTCAGAAGTTCATCGTGGCTGCGGGGGGATATGCAGAGAATCAGACACAAAGCTGCTGCAGGAGCAAAGTCGCAGCATTTTACCCTGGTGATGAACTTTTCCTCTCATTTCCATTTTCATTGAAATATCAATTTGCATTTATTAAAAAGCTCTTACCCTCCTCTTCAGGAAAAAAAAAAAAGAAAAAACCGCCACCAACAAAAAAAACCTAAACACACCACCCTGATCTAAAGAAAGAGATTGGTTTACATAAAATCCTATTAGTTTAGCTGATTGCTTCCAAAACATTTCTGAGAAAGACTTCCATTACCATACAAATAGTGCTGGGCCTTTTGCAGGCTAACTGCTAGAAATCGTAATGATTTGGGCAAATACTCATCAAGGCAGCTGCTTCTGTGAGCGGGTGTGTGCCTGCTGCACACCATTAAAGAAAATAGCTGATCTCCTCCAGGAAGGCAACAGCTACACCAGCCTCAGTCCCCTCCCCATATCCCTGCAGCAACACCCCAAACACACAGGGGGAACACATGTAGGGGAGCCTGTGAATCCACAAAATAAAGAAGGCAAACACAGGTGGAAGGGGAACTTGGGAGAGGAGAAGGCAGCTGGCAGCCCAGAGTGAATGCATGTGGGAATCATATTCTGGAGAAGAGCAGCAAGGAGTGTGCCCACCACCTTGGCTGAGAGCTGCATTCCTCCTCGCTGTCATTTTCCCCTCCTCACTGGAGGATCCCACAAACTCTTCCTGGCCCATGAATCCAAGACAGAGAACAAAGCTAGAGGTTTACAGACCCCTATGCAAACAGCTTTTGGGGAGGTTTGCATCAGTCAATCCTGAGCTTTGATCAACCTCGCCTAGTTGAAGATGTCTCTGCTCACTGCATGGGATTGGACTAGATGACCTTTAAAGGTCCCTTCCAAGCCAACCCATTCCATGATCCCTGAGGCACAGCTCTGTGGTTGCTTCTTTGGGATTGCAGGCTGCAACCTGGGTGATGTGAAAATGGCTGGCAGTGAGAAGATCACCTTGGTGACTGGGCTTTGTGGTGGGCAAGAGGTTCTCTACGTTTGTAGAAGGGATACTCACCAATTAAGATCCTGCAAAGTCTGCAAAGGTTTTGCCACATCAGGGCTTTTGAGTGACTGATACAGTCCCTTGCTGTCATGTGAATGATGCCTGACTCTTTCCTGTGAAGATAAAGGATTTCTTAAATGCTCCCCAGGAGTGATTTTGTGAATCAGACAGCCATGCGAATGAGGCAAGGATCCAGATCCAAAACACCATCACAAATTTGGTGAAGGTCCCAAATTCATGAAGTGTCTGCAAAGAGTTTGTTTTTGTACTTTAACATCAATCATTGCAATCACCTTTGAAAGACACTACCATCTCATTAGTCACAGTCACGGGATCCAGTAACAACCTCAGCAACTACTTTAATGTAGAAAGCCACAAACAGCCTCATTGGCCTTTAAGAAAAAAACATGCATGGGGGAAAATATCAGTGAGGACTAAAGATGCACCTTGAGAGAGTAGTAAACATTTAAACATTCAGCAGTGATGCCACATAACATTTATAGGCAATTTCCTGTTCTAATAAGCCAAAATGAAAATAATAGAAGAGCTATGATACCAAAGGAGATATCATCAGCCATTGTTGAAAATAAAATAAAACATTAAATGCCTGGGATATTTCATCAAGGGGGTGAGTGAAGGGAACAGGCCAGTCCTATGGCTGTCTCTCAACTTCACTGGGAGCACCTGCCAATCTCACTCCACTGACTCCAGGTGGCTGAGCTCTGATTATCCTGCCTGGCTCTGACCAGCACTGGTAAGCAGAGGGTCCTCACTTCCAGTCTGTTTTGGAAGCTCTGTGTAGAAACAAAACACACAAGGGGGACCTGTGAGGTGCTCTTCCATCTCAAGCATCTCAGCAACCAGTGATGCAACACAGGCTGAGGTGTTAAGGAAATGGGTGTTAAGGAAATGCACTCAATGGGCAATGGGGTGNTCAGCAACCAGTGATGCAACACAGGCTGGGGTGTTAAGGAAAGCCTCCTCAATGGGCAGTGGGGTGGGGATGATTAAAAACAAGCACCCAGACAATTCAGCAGCTTTGTCCCCATTCTGGGAAAATGTTCATAAAGACACATTTCTCCTCAGTTTATAACTTTCTGAAGACCTAATACATCATTTGGAGGTCAAAATGGCACCAGAGCTCAGCAAGTACCCTTCTGCTTTTTTGGCTGGTGACAAACTACTTAGTGGGAATCATCAAACAGAAGAGAATCATATCTGGCCTGAATTCTGGCTTGCAGAAGAAGCTGGAGGGATGGGCATGTTGAGGGACAGCCTTCCAAAGAAGTGAATATGTGATCTGTGTCTTCCCCTGTGTTTATGTCGTATGAGGTAATTCATCAGTTCATTGTGGCACTGTCAACACGAGCAGTGACCTCCACATGTGCTCACAGCCATGGCGGGCCAGCACAACACCCATGGCAGGTCAGTGGCTGCTCTCCTGACCACTGACCCTGCTTGGACAGGGAGGTTGGACCAAATGACCCACTGTGGTCTCTTCCAACTTGACCCATTCTGTGGTTCTGTGACCTAAGCTTTCTGGAAACAGAGGACTTGGAATAACCAACCAGGGTGAGCACAAGGGCAGGTCTCAGACCTCACACTGAAGATCATCAGACACAGAGAGACTACCAAAAACCCAGTTTCATTTGTCTGCCTGCTCCCAGCCTCGGGGTGTGAACAAGGAGCAGCAGGCAGCAGAAAAAAATAACTTTGTTCCTCCCTCCCTGCACTTCCAACCCTGTTCATGATTTTCCAGCTGCAGCCTGTCCCTGATGCCATGAGAGAAGTAGAGGGGAGCCAAAGGGAAAAACAAGAAAGTCATGAAGACATGGGGCCAGTTGTACACTGGGAGTAAAACCCTTGCTGATTCGAGTCCCCTTCCCATCTGCTCCATGGAGGTGACTGGCTGAGGCAGCAGAGCATGAGATTTGATTATAATTATTGTCTTAACACAGAGCTGAAATTGTTCCGAGCACATGGAGCTTCTGGGAATAGGCAAGCATCCAAAATAATCTTTGGGCTGCAAACTCAGTGACGAAGAGATGGCATAAACCGACAGACATCACGAAACCCTTCTGAGTTTACTTCCACTCGAGCAGAGTTGTCCCTGTCAGTCTGAAATTTCACCTCCAGACAGCTCCCACTTTCCTGCTGGCCTTGGCAGACACATTGTTTTTCAACAAGATAAAAAATACATATATCCAGGGACCATAAACCAGCCCAACCCAATTAAATCAAACCCAGTGGCTGCTGGGCTGTGCTTCTCTCCACAGTCAATTCCGATCTGGTGCCTTCTGTGCAAAACCGGTGACATTATGGACTGCAGCAACACAATTAGGACCAAAGCCCAAATCTATAAAGGTATTTAGATGCTTAAGTGGTACTTAGACATCTAAATACCTCTGTGGAGTGACACGTACCTCTTGGGGCAGAAGTAGGGTTTTTTACAGAAGAGAAATCAGCTGTATTCCTGTGTTTATTCCCGGGACCTCCTACGTGACCCTGCGTGGAGCAACACCTGTAGCTCAGGTTGTGAGAAGCCAGATGCAGGGGGGCCACAGAGCCTTTCCTGGCCACTCCTTTTTCTCTTAAACTGCAGAAGTTGGAAGCATTTACTACTCCCCTGCTTCTCATTAAACAATCCCAACTTCCTGGAGGCCTTGCAAAGCTTTCAGCAGCCAGCAGCACACGGCAAATTAGGACTAACGCGTTTGCTGCCTGGAATGTATCATGCTGTACATCCTTGGGAAAGACTTTTGCACCAGTCCACATCATGAGTGGATGATTCTTCCCTGCTGGGTGGTTCCTGGTAGTACAGCAGACCTTCGTGTGTACCAAGGGGGATTTTACACTGTAATTGGCCAGTGTGCGCAAGGCTGAGAAGTTTGGCTGCTGGCAGCAGTGAAGCAGGATTTGGCCTCTCCCCTGAGTCTTGCTAATACCCAGATACTGCAAAGGAATCTAAACGGCTTAGGATATTCCAGGTGGGCAAAGCACTGTGTAGGGTAGGAGCTCACATAAAGTTGATCCAGGAGAATTAGTATTTCTTCTAGCTATTACATCCTGCCTAATTCCAGCTCCTCAAGGAATTATTTCACTACAGCATCTGTAAAATGAGCAATGAAGTTCCTATTGTGCTGACTTGGCTATGGGTACCACTGCAGAGGAGATTCACTTAAAACACCCTTCAGAGCAATTTAAGTTGCACAGGACAAGGATCATCTCCAAACAGGTTGTGCGGGTACCTGAGTTTTGAATGAAAGTCCCCCTCAATCTCTCTGTGTTAATGGTTTCTTTTTGTGACTTCCCATTAGTCCATGGCTGTCCTTCCCTCTTCCATCATGCTGCTTTTGAATTACATTTCCTCCTGGTATTTGGAAGAGCAAACAGCAATAACAAGTGTGAAACCTCTGTGGCCTTGCCAAGTGTGAACCAGCCTCCCTCCTGGGAAAGGTTCTAGGAAAGAACACTTTGGACAATAGGAGAAGGCGCTGCCAACATTCTGTTCCAATC
This sequence comes from Pitta sordida, assembly GCA_013390025.1. NCBI lineage: Eukaryota > Metazoa > Chordata > Aves > Passeriformes > Pittidae > Pitta > Pitta sordida. Next base: position 17,847 of record WEKX01010605.1, on the reverse strand, counting down.
TTTTTGTCAAGTGCAACATGTTTTTGTTAATTTTACTGCTGTGGCAGACCTGTGAGCACTGCCTGCTGTGCCCAGGCTCCTCTCCCAGTCATCCCACGCACATCTCTATTTCTCCAAGTGGTCAGAGCAAGCCCTGACCGGCGATTAGAAATGCTGAATAGCTTAAAGGTATTTTATATCTGATTAAGCACTTTATAAGTCTGTTCTTGCAAGTATCAGGCCAAATTTCCCCACTCTGTAGGCACAAGAATATATATTTTTGCTTAGTTCAATAAAACCATTTGTATTCATCTCAACTGATTCCACTATTGTTTTCCCTTGCTCAGCAAGATGTATATTACAGTCTGTTTAATTGTGTGTTTGATCTTTACTACTTAACCAGCTCTATTCATCATTACAATGCATCAGTACATTATAAAGCTTTCAGGCACATTTATCAACATAACAAAGCTCCCATTGCAGAAGAGTCCTCCAGGGAAATAAAGCAACAACAACAAATACTTCAATGCAATTCACTTAACAGTACAAATATTTGTAATTACAAAAATCTTTAAGAGTGCTTCTTCCATAAATGGCTTGTTTTACTTAAAATTGCTTTCAGAATGTGATAGTGCCTGCAATTTATGCAGCTGATGGGTTCTTCAAATTAAAGAAAGCAAGGCCAAATTAACTGCTTTCTTACATATTCCCTTTTCCTAATGCAAAGGCAGAACTCAAGTTCACTGATGTGCCGCTGAAGATTTGGTTGCCCCTAATAAAATGCAAACATTTAAAAAACACTAGGGCGTGATTAATAACTGCTATAAACACATTACAGCGTGAATGCAATGCTACAGATAGCTGCAAGCCAAATCTACAACAATCAGTTAACTATTGATTCTAATGCCTGTTAATCATGGATTAACCCTTTAGAAATAACAAATATGTTTTGCACTGGGACCACCGGGTTATATTACATGGCTATTCACGTTTCTCCTGTCCATCAAAGAAAATGCTGTCAACCTATTGTAATTCCAGCATCATTTTTATATATTTAACATTCTTGGAAAATCTGTTGTTACTCCATTAGCAGGATTTTGGTTGTTGGGGGTTTTTTTTGCTTTTGCCTTGCAGCGAATTATTTCAAACTGAAGGACATCCCAGGAAGTCAGTGTACATAAACCAGCTGAAAATTGTCATCTCACAGGGAAGGGCTGGACATACTTGTTTTCTCTTATCATGCAGTGAGTTATACTCTGCTTGTCTGTGGAAAGGTCCTGACGAGGCTCTGCAGCTCTGCTCCCTCCTAAAGCACATGGAAGAAGGACCCTGAGAGTAGCTCAGGTGCTAATAACAACACAGCAGCACAGGGCCTGACCTGAGCAGGCATTCAAGGAACCACGGTGGCATCATTTGAGCTCTGGGCACCCTGTGCTATCTGTTCAGAAATCAGGGTAGTGCTCAGCAGACCTCTTCAGATCCTTCCACCTACAATGAAGTCTCCTGTCTCCACACAGTGGCAATGGGAAACTCACCCTCACCTGATCAATCACACTATTGAAATAGCCACAACTACTTGGACCCAAGAGAACTAAAGCTGAATTTATGAGTACAAATCTTCAAATATCAGCACTAAGGTTCTGACACTAAGTAGATAAAAGTCAGCAAAATCCAGACTTGGGATATTTTATGAGAGTTGAGTGTGGCCACATGAACGTCATGATGCTGAACAAGCACAATGCTGCATTTTCCATAGCACTAAATACAGCCTTCCATTCAGAAATCCAACAGTCTTCCATTTACAAGACTAGTGCTCCATTAATAAATGACTGGTGAAAAATCCATTTCATGTCTTTCTGTTTCTCCCTGCATGAGTTTCTCCCTGTTTGTCTCCTCTACTGGCATTATCCCTAATTTTAACATGTAAACTTTAATATCCAGTCTGCCAGAGACACAGAGAAGCAGAATAAATCAAATACTGCTCATGTTTCTCACAGTTCTGGAACAAGAGATTCCCACCACATTCCAAAACATGGTACTTCACGCCATCATTTCAGGGCAAAACAAATTCTCTGCTTTTCCAAGCACAGCTTTTGGCAAAGGAAAGTTCATGGAGCGAACATGGCACTGAAGCCAATGCAGGACCCAGGTGTGCAACAGAAGAGTTTCATGTCCCACATCCGTGAAGAAGAGGCACCACTACCCAAAACCAGGTACGATCAGCAGAGCAGTGAGGGGCACAGCATTGTCAGGGAACAGGACAGAAAGGGTAGGACAGGCTTGGATGTGTGAGAGTTGACTGAGAGGAGCCAGCCAAAAGCACTGCTGTCATCACACAGAGGGAACTGGAAACTTCCCCACAAGGGCCCCCGAAAGCTACAGAAAAAACAAAAAACCCAGACCATGATGGAAATCTGAAACTTGAGACATCTACAGTAAGCAAAAAGCACAAGGATGTATTATACAGAGGACAAAATCTCATAGTCAGGATAACAAACAGCATTATCTACACTCAGAGGGTGTGTATGTTCCCCTTCTGATTTTGTTTTTGTTTTGTTGGTTTGGGTNGATAACAAACAGCATTATCTACACTCAGGCTTCAGAAAATGCAGAGGGTGTGTATGTTCCCCTTCTGGTTTTGTTTTTGTTTTGTTGTTTTGGGGTTTTTTCATATATGTGCCTTTAAAATATTTAGAGAAGGAATTGTCTTCAAATATTCATTTATCTGTTAAAAAATAGAAGAAAGCATTTACAGAACCTCTGTCCTGAATAGGTCCCATCTGTAATTTAAGAAGGGAAATGACACCTGAACTGTGATTAACAGGTGAGGCAGTACAGACACAGCTCTACAACAGTCTCAGCAGGTTAATACATTACCCTCTTCAAACTCTAGCATATGATGGCAAAATCTGTTGCCAAAATGCTCTGGGAAGGCTTGAACCTTGAACGACCAACACATAAAATAAGAACGGGAGACAGACTTTTGAAGGGGAGATGCTCCATGTGCAGTATCTAAATATGCCAAAATAGCTTATAAAAATTAGTATTTATAGAGGTGGCTTAAAGCAGCGGCAGGAAAAGCCCATCCCGCTGTTTTCCCGGGGGTTTCACGTGTCGTTCCGATGCACAAAGTGCGTTTTGCCATCTAGTGGTTACCGCGGAGGGACCTCCGGTGTCCTGTGCCTCTGTCACCTGCATCACCCACCACCCTCAGGTCTTGGAGGGAAACAGCTGGAGATGATAGAATTAAAAAAATAAAGCGTATAGAACAATAACAAACCAGATCACTTGGAGCACTGCAGTTTGGCAGAGAAATCAGTTGGAAAGCTCGTGTACCACAGCCTGGGTGCTACAGAGCCAGGATACGACCCTGGTGGGAAACGGCAATCACGAAAGGAGCTCTGAGAATGGAATTTGAGAAAACAGCAGCTCAGCATCTGACTGCTGCAAAATGCCGAGGTTGGCATGGAACAAGCTCAGATCATTTTTGTCACTGGAGCCAAAGGTTTGGGTTGGTACTGCGGCAGCTGCCACTCAGCACCTCCACGAGCTCAGAGCTGTCGTGCGGGAGAACACTTATTATATCACATTCTTCCATTACATTTTCAGATATTTAACTTACTGTGAGGGTCAGACCACAATTTCTATCACTTGACACCTTCAACCAGGTTAAGGCTACAGCAGGCTGAGCACACACAGCAATTCTGAAAGTCCAAACCCCTGGGATGAACACAATAAAAAAACATTAACACCCCCCTTCCCATATTACAAACAACACAACATTGTCCTTTCTCCATAGGAATCTATGTCTCCAAAGGGATTTCAGAGGCTGATGGAGCTGAGCCTAAGCATCTGTTTATGAACGTTTCCAACATTTTGAGTTTAAAACTTCACAATAAAATATTAGGGGGAAATTATCGCATGTGGATTATCAAAGCAGTTTATCAAAAACAGCACTGCAGAACAGAGGAGTTTCATCCTTCTGTGTCCTCCATGGGACACAGAGGGCTGGTACATATGTGGAGAGAAAGGGGATAAGGAGCAGTACACGGATAGCATTTCATTTCTGCTGTGTGCATTGCCTAAATAGTGATGCCACTTTGAAACCAGAAAATTAGTCAATGCCATGAGAAGTTTACGCCTGACACACACAGGTCTGCAGAGACTGTCCCTGGTTTGCTTCACTGTAATCTCAGGCACTTGACTGGAAAGACTCTATACGCAAAGAGCTATTTTCACTTAGGTCACTGAAGAGAAGAGGAATCTAGATTTAAGAACAGTCACCATGTAATGGCTCACCAACAGAGTTTTCAAAGGAAAATTGTGCTGTCTCAGCCCTGAACTCACAACTGTGTCACAGAAACACCACAAACTACCAGGAGTCACTGTCAGCTGCAATGAAAATTAATCACAGATGAAAACTAAAGTTCTTTGGGGGTCACTGAGATGTTAGAAACCTTATCCTACTTCCAGCAAAGTTGGATCTAACACATGAAGAGAGTTTTCCAAATGGTGAGGTTCAGTCCCAGACCCTGTGCCATTGGGAAAGAGATTCACTGGAATGGCACATTTTGCTCCAGGACACATATAAAAATCCAACTGGGACATGCGCTACAATCCAAGAGGTCACAATTTAATACTGTTCTTCCAGCAGATTTGAGGCTTTTATTTTCCTGTAAAATAGGATCATAGATAGGAGTTACCTGATGCAAAACCCATGCCTTTATCCTTTGAATTTATGGAGGTCAAAAACCTCGAAAATAAGCTCTGAGTCATGGTGGAGGTTTTTCACCTCTTACCTGTACTTCTTGCAATATGAAGGCTGTACCCTGTGCTTAAAAAGGCTGGTCTGCAGGAGGAAAAGAAAAAGAAAACTAGAGCTGTTCAGAATAAGAATTCTTGAAAACTTTGTTTCAGCTATCCATTTCAAGGGACAGGCGCTCCACTTCATGCCTGGAATGGAAAGTGATGGCTTTGGAGTTAAGTACAAAGGGCTGCAACTTAAGAGACAAAAATCTGTCACCATAAATTCATAATATGATAAACACATTTCCCATATACTAGGCCTTAAAAAAAATACGAGCATGCAAACAGCAAAATTACCAAAAACTCGTATCAAAGACAAGCTGGAAAATCCCCGGACTCCATTTTCACATTGAAACTACTGGTGCTGATAACAGCAAATGTGTTCCTGGAAAACACCAACAGGAGATTTTCTTTCTATTGTGGTTTAAAAACAGTAAAATACAGCGTGGACGTGACTTTCCACAAGGGCTTAACTGAAATCCAACTGAACAGCACTGGAGACATAAATGGGATTTACTCTGGTGCTTTTAGGTGTGCTGAGGAGCAACTCTGCTGCTTGCCGAGTTCCTGGGGTGAGGAATACACCGTGGAGCCAACAGCTGTGTTGGAGGTAACTGCATTGCGAATTCAACCCACTGCATGTGGTGGGACATTTTGAAAATGGATGGAGGGCTTTGGAAACACAAGTCTGAGATGTCAGCTCCTCGGGATATTTATTTTTAGGTGTTGATTTGCTGTCCTAATGCTTAGGGTTTATCCAGGCAGCCAGCTCTGTAAGCTTTTCCCAAGCTCCACAAGGACTCTGCTTTCACAGCACAGATAAATAAACAGCACTGTCACAGTGACGTGTAATTGTCTGTGTCTAATACCTCAAACCTGACATGTAACAAAAGCTTCTTGGGGCAATTTAAGTTATAATCTTGTTCCTTTTTATTACTTTAAATCTTTGCAACTCAAAACATAGTCAAGCATTTATTTTTTTAAAAAAACTTCTTTATTTCTTGAGCAGAGCATTAACGCTTCCAAAGAGCAACCCCTTATCCTTTTTAGGCAGCACATGAAAGAAGGGGGATAGATATGTAATTAAAGTCAGTGCAAGTAACAAAAGTCTTCAAGGGATTGGCACGCTCAGAGGATAATCTACACCATCTTGGGCATGTCCCAAATGCCTCTAATCACTGTAAGGATGTATTTTAGTTTGTTTATGGTGGCCTTGACACTGTCACAACCCTCCCAAAACAAACAATGGTCCTTCAAGAACACACTGTTATGACTCTGAGCAGTAGTGTAAAGGCAAAGAAAAGTGCTGAGGCCAGATTTGAAGAGTCTTAATTTTTTCTGTGGTACAGAAAATGTAGGAGGGAAACTCCAGGTAAAGAACTACCTTTAAAAAAGGACCAACTGGATGATCCCAAGCCCTAAACTGGATGTAAATAATCAAATACAGGACATGGGGTTAGCGAGGTGGTATGCAAGGAGGTCAGCCCAGGAGAGCTGAAAAGCTGATCTGGTTGAGCTGAAAGTCACCGATGAAAAGTAGAACTGAATAAAGGGCATTTCTCATAAGAAAGGGAAGAATTCCAGAAATAACATTTCAGGTCTCTTGAATTCTAGAAAGAAACAAGGAAGAAATACAGGAGGCAGACGTTGAGGGATAGAGACTGATCTGAGGCATGAGACCCAGCTGAGGTCCATTCTGCAAGTCAGAAATACGAAGTGTGCAGATGGTGGGATAGAAGTGAGCACGTGGACAAGGAGAGCTGGACCACTGCACTGAGCATCTACTCAACACGGAGCTTTGCTGCTAATGAGGCGCTACCTAGGCAAATGCAATTTGAGGAACAACAATGAGATTCATCAATTTCTTCAAGCACTTGTGACTTTTCAGTCAAGGAAATTGGAAGTCAATGGAGGCAAGAAGACAATAGCTAAAAGTCTGTAATTTCATCTGCAGAAGATAACCAAATGGGCTATGTCATTCCAAAGGGCAAAAATACAGGGCCACAAAGGAAAGGATGTACAGTGCAATGAAAGAAACCGGGAAAGAAAACAGATGAATAACACAGTTCAGTATTCCTGGAAGATGTGTCACTGACCTCAGTACAAAGGAAAATTGGCTAAAATATTACATGCTCCCTAAATTCAAGTCAGTCTACATGACCTCATGTTCAACATGAAACAATAACTGGAATTTAGAGGAAGGGAAAGCCAAATTAAATAAAGGCATTTAAAAATTATTGTGATGGTTAAGCCACATTTAAACAAACTATTAAAGCAAACAGTAAAAATCCCCATCACTTACCATTTTAATATAAATAGTATTAGAAATCTTTCTGAAAGATTGACTGAAGTCAAAACATGGGATCAGGTTTAATGAAGATGCATATCACATTGAACAGCTTTACTGAGTAGTCAGACAACATTATCTAACAATACACTCTGCCCTTAAAACCGATGACATTTTTTCCTTTTTTTTTTTCCTTTTTCAGTTTACAGAAGGTAGAAAGGTTGGAGTGAATTGAATAAAGGAAACACTGGCAGTGCTGCCTTCTCCTTCAATCAGACCAACCAACACTGCTGAAGCATCTATTGAAATTAAACAAGTGGAGAAAACCCTTCGATCTGAGGCAAGGAACAAGCTGGGAACAGCTGGACTGCGGCAGTCACAGTCATTTGGAAAGATAGCCATGATCATTTGAGGGGGAAATTGGACAAGAAAACAAGGTATTTTCTACAAACAAACAAAAGACAAAAAACACCAACAAAAATAAATAAAAACCCCCACCCACCCAC
>WEKX01010605.1:0-10164 GCA_013390025.1 Pitta sordida | reverse complement strand
CGCTTTTTGATTCCACCAAATTCTAGGTAGGGCCCAGAGCCTCCTGCCACCCTACAGCCTTTGAGCCAGCAGCAGTTCGGGCACACTTGGCCTCCTTGGCCAAGATCCTAAATTCAAGTAATGCCACCAAATAACCTCCCCCCCAAACCCCCCAAAACCCACAACAACCAAAAAACCCCCATGTTCAAAGCAGGCACTTTGATTAAGCTCATCTTTCACCTTTCAACACTCCCTCAGGTCATCCGTGGCATCCGCTGCCATCGCCTTCATCACTTGGTGCTTTCAAACTACCTGCATCTTCTGTCTAAACTTTATTTAGCACATCCTTCACCAGACAGAGGCAATCTAATCACACTGCTCCTAGCCAACAAAAGCAGTCATAAAAGATAGAAAGTTACTCTGCCATACCAGCCTTTGTTTATTACGGGATGCTTTTCCAATTATTCATTTACTCCCAGTTTGGCTGTTTATTATTCTGGGTTTTTTAATTTAGCTTTCCAGACCATAACCCAGGAGTCAGTACCCATCAGTCTCATCGTTGCCTAGATGGCTTTTCCTTCCTGAAGCAGGAAGCTGGATTACTCTCTACCAGTCAGACCAGCAGATGTGTGTCTCAAACAGCATAAAAATATTGAACACATACCCACCGCAGTCACACCCACCAGCACAGGATTTTGGGCTCAAATCCTGAGAATGTTTGTGCCAATGGCTCAAAAGCTTCAGAACTGAGGCCAAGAAAGGCACACAATAAATACCAGCGCCTTCATTTCCAGCTCATCAATGTATTGATCCTCCAGCAACAAAACTTACTTACATAAGCTGCATACAAAATGATGCAAGATAAAAACAAACCCTCTTGGTTTTCCTTGGCTGCAAATGTGACTGTCAGCAATTCTTTGCAGCCAGATGTTAAATGTTTGTTTTACATATGCTAAAGCAGTAACTTCAGCCTGACAAAGCAGCATCTTAAAATATGAATTGCCCATGAAATACGAAATCCCACTTCAACAGCAGGAGACTGCATTTGGTTTTTTGCAAGTTTTTGGCAACAAAGCTCTTAGAAGTGTCCTTGCTGCGACAACTTGCAGCTTTAGGGCTGTTTTTCTGTTTTGTTTCACAGAGGGGATATAAATGGTTTGACCATCAAGTAAGTTGTAATGGATGACATTTTTAGCTCTAAAGGTTCAAGGAAAAAAAACCCTTCACTGCTCCATGGAAACAAAATTTCACTTTCTAGTGTTCCCTGGGTACAGACATGCGAATTTCAGTCTCAATTTGCAGCTTCCTACCGTTTCCCAACAGAGGTGGAAGATGCTCTGCAGATTTGCAGGAATGGGGGACAGTAACTTTTCACAAAACACATAAAACCATCACATTGACCTTGGGTGCAGAGTCACTAATTCAGATTAATAGTGAACACAGAGACAAGAGACCACCAAGGAGGTTGATGTCCAGGTTCACCTTTGTCCACCTTGGATTTCCTTCTTGCAGCAGCTAAACTTTTGTCTTGCTTTTTTTAAACTGTGTGGGAATGAAGGACATCTTATCCAGGAGCAGAAGAAAGGCCAAACCAGCATCCAGCTGAAATCTAATCTGCCTTCAACACTCTTCTGTCTGTCCTCAACGAAACGAACTCCTGCAATATAGCAAATACAATTACATCCTGCTGCACACTTCCATCATGACAAAAGCAAAGAAAACAATGGACACTTCTCATGTTGGACTTCGGCAAAAGACATTTATTATTATTATTATTATTATTATTGTTGTTGTTGTGTTGCTGTTGTACCTCCTCTGTTCTGCCCACAGTGGTGGCATAAATGCTGTTACCATACTGTAGCTGATGACGCCGGTGTACAAATCAAAATCCATCTTAATTTCAAACTCCATTAGAAACACAGGAAAAAAGATCAACATTTACGAAATGTAAAGGGAAAAATGGTATGGAAAGAATTAATTTTTTTTTTTATTTTTCAAGCTTCCAAGACAGTATTACAAACAACAGAGAGCAAAGTAAAGCTAGAAATGAAATACTTGACAGCATCTGTTTAAAAATTACAGCTAAGAAACCTAATAAAAGTTGAATAAACAGTTACTAGAAATAAAAATTTTTACACATATGATATTTGTCTGGGATTTTTATTTCTTCAAAATAATTCATACAAATGGTTACAGTCACAAACATGATTTTAACCAAAAATATTGCTAGCCTACCACATTACCAGGAAGGAATCAATGTAGGCAATGAAATGCTGCTACTTTTCAGTAGTCTAGTGCCTTTTCCAGATACCACCAATAATATATACTTTAACTGGTGACAAAAAGCACAATGCTCGTTTATACAAAACCTTTATTTTCTTCCTCAAAATCTCTCTGCAAGGTTGTCTTCATTTTGAAATAAGGGAATTCATGCCATAATTAGGAGAAACTGGTTTTCTTTTGTTTACTAAATTACTCTAAAAAATAAGACAAGCAGGTAGAAAAAACAATGCACTGTGTGGCGTAGAAAGAAAAATGGGAAAAATTCATTGTCCTGAGAAGTTTGCCAACTGCCTCATTTTGGGGCATGTTTTAAAATATAAAAGAAAGTAATTTTAATCTCAAAATTGGTTTGTTGAATGCCTCCCTTATGTTTTTCCTTGTTGACAGCTAAGCAAACAAACCCTTTTTAATGTTCTAAAAACTGTACACAGACAAGTACATTCATGATATAATTAACTACTAACTTCTCTTGCTTAACAAAGAACCCATAGGACACAGAAACAGTGAATCAGTCCACTGGACAGGGACAAACTACAATTTATACGGAGGAAAAAAATGTTTCCAAATCTTCTTTTTGTCTCCCACCTTTTCCTTTTATACTGTATATTGGACCAGTTTCTAAACCAATAATCGTCTCCTCCTGTAAGTTCATGGTTTTGCCTTTAATCAAAATCCAGGGTACTGTTTTGTTTTTGTTTGTTTGTTTGTTTTCCACGCGCTGAAGTTGAAGTCTCCGATGCTGGGAATGCTGTTCTCGTAGGCTACAATTGGTCGCTCGGGTGGTCTCTATCAGCTTCTGGTTTGACAGTTTGGCCGGGGGAAGGAGCATGGGGCGGGTGGGCTACAGCAGGGAGGCCGTGTGATAAAGACATAGGGTTGGGGACTATTCCTTCTACTGCCGCAGGTATGCCAGTGGAAGCCACGCTTACAACACCCGGGGGATACCTGCTGGGAGGAGAAAACAGGAGCACACGTTAAATCCAAGAGGTGGCTGACTGGAGAGCCCACTGAGAGCCAACTGAGAGCCACACAGGTGCTTTGCTTGTTGTCAGACCAGCTAGAGAGGCAGGGAGTTAAGCTCCAGAGGAGATGCCGTATGCAGGTTCACAGGTTGTTCCGAGTTCGAAGGGACCCACAGGATCATCTAGTCCAACTCCCAAGTGAATGCCCACACAGNTCCATTTCACCACTCTCCAGCCACTCATCCCCCAACTGATAGTGATGCACAGGATTGTTATGTCCAAAGTGAAGAACTTGGCACTTGGACTTGTTAAATCTCATACCATTAGAATCTGCCCATTTCTCCAGCCTGTCAAGGTCCCTCTGAAGGGCCTTTATGCCCTCTGGTAGTTCAACATCTACCCCCAGCTTGGTATCATCTGCAAACTTGCCAATGGTGGACTCAATTCCCCCGTCCATATCATCAATAAAGCTATTGAACAGTGCTGGGCCAAGCACTGATCCCTGCGAGACTCCACCAGGATTTTTTGTCTTCCACCACAGAAACATCATGGGAACTGCTTTTTGCAAACCCTCAGCACGGCCATCCAACATGGCACAGGGACAACGAGGTCACCACACACTGGTCTGGTCATCCTGGGAAAGTCTCCTAAAGACCACAAGGCTGAGTAACCAGGGATGGATAACCAGGATGTGCCAGATCACACCACCTGTAGGCCAGATAACTTTGCTCCCAATTGTACACATATTTACAGGGCTTCCTATGCTAATTCCTTCTCCAGAGAGGTTCCTTAGAATTAATTTGCAGTTGGTAATGGAATTAGTTGCTTGTTTCAGTAACTCCATTTGAATCTTATTAATCAAATTTGCTTCAATTCCTATGAAAACTGTCAGACAGGGTATTGTTTTACTTGCTCTAATTTAATTTTGAAACAGCTTATCTGTTACTCTAGGTGCTTTGCAAAACATAACATGACATCAACTCCCATTTAAAAGTCCTACACAGCAGCTGTTCCCAACACAATCCCTAACAACATATTTCCCTGAGCCTCAACACACCAAAGCTGGGAGCAATCAAGGAGAGAACAAATTCTGTCACTGCATTTTCCTCAGGAAGCAAAGCCAGAGATTCCCCTTGTGAAAAAGGACAGTGCTGAATCAGAAGCATTAACCTTATGAGCACATTAAATAGTTCAACCTACACATCCTGTATATAAAATAAAATCCCCCTGGAAACCAAGTTATGATAGCCAGGATTCTACCTGCCAGCATCTCTCCTCACATTCAGGTTTCCTACAGACTTTCAGTAACAACCAGAGGCCCTGGAATTGTTTGTGGCAGCAGCCAAAATACAGATAACATACTGCTCTACAGAAACGACATTTTACTTGACAACTTCTAGCCATTCTCTTTTTGCAATTTTTGTCCCTTTTCAATTTAATCATCAGTGCAGTTCAAATCCTGCCTCTGAAAGGAGGGCACAAACTCACCAGCCTCTACCCAAGAGCATTTCTCTTCTATATAATCTTCCCTTTTGTTGCTATTTAATGCTTTTCTATTCTTAACCAGCAAATATATTCCCTCCAGCACTTCCTGAAGTTTCTCCCTATCTTCCTCCACTGGCAGCAATAAAACAGTTTCCAGGTAAAACCTACACTGAATTAAATTTTTGTGAATGCAGAGGCAAAAGATAAATTACACCTTCTCTGTTATCTACTATGTCTTTCTTCCCCTTCCCCCACATAGTCTTAATTTAGGAAGAAAAATACTGTAGCCCTCTTACTTACAACTGAAAGGCAACTTTAATTTCTGTGTTAATCTCCTGTATTTTTTAAACTACGAAAGCACCTTGAACTCACTTTGTTAAGCTCTGTTTCAGAAACTGAGTCTGTCCCAGAAGAGGTTAAAAATCTAACTACAATGCTGTTACTATGCACTAGAGAGTGAAAATCATCAGTGAAGTACCTCCACACAAAGTAACTCCTGAAATACCAACATCCAGCTATTCTCATCCAAATACCTCTTCAGCACCTAGATATTTACAGAATCACAGAACAGTTTGGGATGGAAGGGACCTTCAAAACTTGTTCCGACCCCCCGCCATGGCAGGGACACCTTCCACTGGAACAGTGGTTGCTCGGACCCATATCCCAGCCTTGTCTTCTGTTAGAAGGCAGGAAGATACATCAACACTTCTAATGGCACAATCACTGTTTTCTGGTCGTTAAATTTCACTTTACCTATGACCTGCCTGCTCTGTGACTCGGGAAAGGGCAGTGGGTTATTGGGTTATTTAACAGGCAGCTTGGTAACAAACACACAGTAACAACACAAGACCAGGGCACATTGTGCTGCTTCACCAAGGCCACTAGAAACAATTCCTTCTCAGAAAAAATCGTGAAATCTTCACTCATGGGATAGGTCCTGTTCACATGACCTTTTGTGTTGACAGGGCGTCTTGCATTTCGCACAGAAAATGGTTTTGTTTTCCACAGCACACAGTGATACTCGGATCTAGATTATATTCTGCTGACGAATGCTCAGTGTTCTTGGCTTGTGATAATATCTGATAATTTGAGAGTTCTGTCCTACGTCAAAATAGAAGTAAATGATATAACCAGAATAAAACAGCTTCGTTAGGTTTAGTTCACCCAAAGAGCTATCTGCATTTTTTAACATATAAATTATCATCCCAGGTCTTATCTTCTGCTGCAATTACATGACTATGATACAGTTATTAGCACATCTGAAACTTCCTAGTGCCTGTGAAAGACTCCAGAACTCACTTAGTTCAACGTCAACTTGGATTGCAAAGAAAAATTTGGTTTGTACAGTCAATTCAAATGCTGTACTTAGCCCAGCTAGGAATTAAGGATCAGCAAACACTGCTACTGAAACCAATTTCTTCATAAAATCTGAGCTTCAAGTGCTGCACGTTTTGTACTGCACTTATTAATAACTGCCTTCACCCACATTCACATACTATTCTAATACCCCTCCAAAAAGAAGCTTTTAATATTTATTGTGTACTATTAACTTGTGCCTCAAAATATCCAAAATGAGTTGTATTTTGAATTTGAAAGTAATTGTGAAGTCAGAAGGTTACAATGAATTTTCTTTATTGAAAAAAATGACCAAAGTATGTCTTAAAAAGTCATTCTGTTCTGTGTTTAGCCTGCTTAAATTGAATACATATGACCTTTGCCTTGTAAATCATTAACTCCCCAAACATTCCTAAGTTAAAATTAATTTCTGGCTGTGAAGCCTGCTTCTGCTGGACTTGTGACCCCCAAAATGAGAACAAAAATCTGCGTTTTATTTGGGCATGGAACCCTGTTCTTAAGTGCCACAGAGGGTTGGAGTTATTACCCCCAGTCCAGCAACACCCGCCTTTAAATCCCAATTACCTTCAACCACACCCTCACTACTCCAAACTGAACACAATGGAACCACACGCTGTGTGTGGAGGAAAACACAGGTGGCTTGAATTTTTCATTTCAGCAAATAAAAACACCCTTCCTGACATATTTAGTGCCATGGGTGCTTTTTTCCAAAAATTAACATCTTCAATGCAATGCAAGATAAATACTTGTTGACAAAACCCAAATTATTCTTTTCCTTTAGTGCATTATGGCTACTAGTAAAGGGATTAAGGCAGAGGGTGGTGACACTCCCCCAACACCTCTCCACCATTTCTGATGAGCCTGTTCAAAGTCATCAGGACACAAGTTTTGCTTCTCAGCAGTGCAAAGTTGGGTTCCCCTATGGACCAGCACAAAACCAAGCATCCCCTCTCTACGAAAAGCATGGGGTAGTGCTCCTAAAGAAGGACAAAAGTAGATGTGTGAAGAGGGAGAGTGCAAAAACTAAGATGAAGAGGCATGACAAAATGAAAGGACTGCAGTGTCCCTTTCCTCAAGGCATTGAAGGAACCAGCTGTTTGGAGCTTTCTCAGGCACCTTCATCCTGCTTATGTGTAAATACCTTACTGCAAGATAAAAAAATTACAGATGTTTTTCATAAATAAAAATTGCCTGAAGCTGCCCACTAGGAAAAATCTAACGCTAGGACAGCTGCTAGGGATAAAGGGACAGAGAAAGACTTTCAAGCAAACAAAGTAACTAAGGAATGTGCATATTAGATGTAAAAAATTGGCCGTTTCTATTAATTATTAAGACCTGCTTTCACAGTTGATTGAGAATACATAGATGAAGTCTCTCAAATGCTTCTGCTTAAAAATTAAACATACCATTTAGAAAATGCTATTTTAAACGTATTTTCATAATCACCACAGGGTGTTTCACTGTTTTCAATACTGCATCACTTGTTCTCTCTTGTGTCTGGAGGCCACAAACCAACATAGGAATACTTTATTATTGAAAGCCTTTCTGTAACCTACTGCTGCATCATTACGTTCAGCAAAAGTAACAAACTTCCACTGCACTCACCAGAGATGACCAGAATTGTTTTACTTGAATATACAAATGTATATTGTTCATATACCAGCCGAAGAAAAAAGATCACAAGAGGATTCATACTCACACATAGCATGTGTTCAACTAGGAAAACAAAATTATTCTCCTGAAGGCAATTATGAAAACAATATAGTTGAGAGTCTAGTCTCAATCTATTCGTTTAGCTTTTATAATTTGTCTTTTATCTGTTCTCGAATACCTACATCTGAATTAAGGAGGTATTTTCCCTACACTTGCAGGATGCTTACCTGTATGCAGCTCCGTTAAGCTCTGGATGAACCACTCCAGGATCCATGCTGGCCCAATGTGTAGCTGCAGTCAAATGATCTTTGTTAACACAGTTTTTCAGGCTGTCTGGAATACGACCTAGGATTAAGCGAGGGAGAGGAATTAAAAATCCATAAAAACTGTATGACTTATGCTCTTAATGTGTACATGTTAAAAATAATCATCAATATTTGCATATTTAAATCAATAAATAAAACACCACTATGAGCTTGGTTTTGATCCTCACTGTTCCTGTTTTGCTTGGGACTTAGTTAATAATGGCTAAAATGCTCTGCCTAATTTTGATTTCTCTGTCTCTCTGTCTGTTGTATACAGGGTCTCAATAAAACTAAATCAACAAAGATTCACGCTTTCCAAGAAGCTGTAACTTGAATTTAGAGCATGGCTACCACTCAAGTTCAGTAATGTAGCCTCCTGCTCTCTAATATCCCTTCCCCTCCACCTGTAACAGCAATAAAAACACTTATCAAAGAATGCAGGATTCTGATTGGAATTTTTCCATCAACCTTCTCCCTTGTCCTTCTATCTTCCCGTTCTTTTTCTCAATTTCATTTCACATTTATATACTATAAAGTATTAATCCTCAGCCATTCCTTTCCTTCTCGAAAAAAAAATAATTAAAATAGAATCACAGAATCACAGAAAATTATGAGTTGGAAGGGACCCACAAGGATCATCTAGTCCAACTCACCATCTAATACCCGTACAGCGACCAAGAGCACATCCCAGAGTATAATAACAACCTAGATGCCTCACAGTCTAGCAGGCCACTCTGGGCCGGAGGGGGCCCAGGGTCATCCAGCCCTCACCCCCCAGCTAGACCAGCTCAGATTTTCCCTTTTTTGTTTCTTTAAAACTTCTGCTTAACCTCTGAACTGTAACTGAAGTTTTAAGACTGGAATATATGTCAATCTGATTCAGTACATATGAGACAAGCCTCTGTCTTCTGCAGAACTATCTCCAGCCCGGCGAGAAATGACACGAACAGATACAAAACACATTTTCTTCATGGCAATATTTCCACCTATTTCACCAGGAGGGAGATGAACTGGAGCCTGTGTTTTTTCTGACATCTGTTTTAATGCATCTTTTCTAAAGTTTAATCTTACTGTGCAAGGGTAGAAAGAGGCAAGTTTGGGTCCACCCCTGCTACTGTTGGCAATGGTACCCCAGAAGTGCTTTCAAAAATTGACCATGTTCCATTATTAAAGAATTCAGTCTTTTATCTCCAGCTTCCTATTGGAAATTTGATTAAGGACTTCACTACTCTTTGCCTGCTATTTCTATCCATCAGCCTGGCCACAATAGGGCTGTAAAAAAGCCTTTTCACAAAATTGCTTTTCATGTAATGGATACCACCAAATACTTGTTACTCTACGACTTGTGCTTATCTCCCTAAACTTCTCACATCTCCTGTGCAAACTGAAAGGGCTGTTTCGCTTAATATCAGACAAAATGAGGTCCATGCCTCATTCCTACCACTCTCTTAATTAGAAATCATATTTTAAATGTAGCTGAAATACACATTCACCTCAACCTCTGCCAAAATAATCCACATATTTAAATAGTATCTTTCTTCTTCTGATGTTTATCCTTCTCAATCATGTCTTCCTCCTTGCTCCTCTCATTCACCTTGATAAATTCTGCACATTCTACTGGCCTCCCTTACAAAAATGTAACTTACTCATTTTGAACTTCGTCATCTTTTCACTTGTCACGCTTGCCCTTCCCTTACTTCCATTACTGTTTTTAAGGGTTCTGTTTATTTCATACTTGAAATGTTTTCATGTTCAAAAATGTATTTAAAAATATTTCTTCTCTTCTTATTATTATTTCATGCATCACACGACCACTGACATTTTGCCAACAGCAGAACCACTTAACATCTTTATTGTCAGATGGTAGTCATAGCCTGCATTCCTACACTGCGCACCTTGTTCCAATTATTTTCCCCCTCTACACCCTCCCTGTGCTGTGTTCCCCCATGGCTTTCACATATCCATCTTTATCCCACAGAGAGAGTAGTTTTTTCTTGATATTTTTACTCCTTTTTGCATCAGAAAATATTGTGATGGAATTACGTAAGGAAATGAAACAAAGATTGAATACAAAATGTTCTTTTTATGGATTGCAGGGAGAGGCTCAAAGTAGTGAATGATATTTTCAGGAGGGCCAAAGA
>WEKX01010603.1:64778-76226 GCA_013390025.1 Pitta sordida | reverse complement strand
TTCTAGTCCAACCCTCCTGTCAAGACAGGGTCATCTAAATCAGGCTACACAGAAATTTGTCTAGGTGGGTTCTCTCCTCCAGAGAGGGAGAATTCTCAGGCAGCCTGTTCCAGTGCTCTGCCACCCTCAACATGAAGAAATTCTTTCTCATGTTGAGGTGAAACATCTTCTGTTTTAGTTGATGCTCTTCACTCGTTCACTGAGCACCACTGGAAAGAGTCTGGCATCATCCTCTTGACACCTATATTTGAGATAATTATATACATCCATGAGATCCCCTCTCAATCTTCTTTTCTCCAGACTAAATAAGCCCAGCTCCTGCAGTCTCTCCTCATCACAGAGATGCTCCAGACCCCAAATCATTTTTCTGGCATTCTGATGAACCCTCTCCAGTAGCTCCTTATCTTACTTGTACTGAGGAGCCCAGAAATGGACACAGAACTCCAGATGCGGCCTTACTAGGGTCAGCAGGGGGGGAGGATCACCTCCCCTGACCTGCTGGAGGCAGTGTTCTTGATGCACCCCAGAGTGCTCTTGGCCCTCCTGGCTGCAAGGGCACATTGCCAGTTCATAATCATCTAGTCATCCACCAAGACTTTCAGGTGCCTCTCAGCAGAATTGCTGTCTAGTAAGTCAGCCCCCAATCTGTAATGAGGGTGCTTGGGGTTATTTATTCCCCCAGAGGTGCAGTGCCCTACACTTGCCCTTGCTGAACCACATTAGGTTTCCACCCAATTCTCCAGCCTGTCAAGGTCCCACTGAATGACAGCACAGCCTTCAGGTGTTTCAGGCACTCATACCAGTTTCAAATCATCAGCAAATCTGCTGAGGGTACATTCTATCCCTTCATCTGTATTATTGATAAGCAAGTTGAATAAGACTGGACTCAGTACTGATCCCTGCAGAATGCCACTGACTACAGGCCGCCAACTGGATTCTACTCTGCTAATCATGACCCTCTGAGTCATGAGCTCAGTGAGCTCTTGATCCATCTCACTCTCCATTCATCCAAACCACATTTCCTGAGTTTATCTATGAGGTTGTTATGGGTGACAGTGCCAAAAGTCTTGCTGAATTTGATGTTGACAACATTCACTGCTCTCCCCTCATTGACCTGTCATGCCATCATAGGTGGCTATCAGATCAGCCAAGCATGACTTCCCCTTTGTGAAACCATGCTAACTACACCTTATAACCTTTTCTTCTATGTGCTAGTTGATGACCTTCAGAATGAGCTGTTCCATCGCCTTTCCAGGGATGGAGGTAAGGCTGACTGGCCAGTAGTTTCAAGGGCCCCCTGTTTGTCCTACCAAACTAGTTTTTGTTAAGCTGAACTTTCTTTGTAAGCAAAGATGACTAAAATTACAGAATTTTAATCATATTAAATAAGTGGAAAGTGAAGAGCTAATACTTTATCATAAGTAAGTAAGTTTTGTAGTCAATAGTGAAAACTTCAAGAAGGATATGCAACTGAGGATAATTAGTGGCTGCATTAAGATATGCCACTGTGCAACTGGCATGTGTGAGTGCAGCATATCAGCCATTTCCAGTCTAGTTAGTATGTGTATGAAATGCATCAGTACTGTAGATCACTTTAGTGGAAGATAACAAGAAGTATATGGATGCAGGTTCTCCAAACTCATCATGTTTGCACCACTGTTACCCGTGCAGTGGCAGTGCTCTTCTCATGCTACGGTCATGCCTACACCATGCAGGCATGCAGAGAAGACACACTGTTACATATTATCGCAATCAAGCCTCACAAGTTCACAGCCGACACACCTTAATATTGTCATTCAGCTTGCTCAGTGAGACTGTTTCACATACTAAGAGGCTGAATAGAAACTCCCTGTCTCAGGTTTTACACTGAACTTTATCACTTCAGGCACTCATCTCTTTCTCCATGTGTCTGCTTATACTTAGCAATTTCTAATGGTATGATATGATCTCTTCTCACAATAGCAGACAGTTTTGTTATGTATTTTATTTGTACCATCTGGCTTTGTCGCTTCATCTGAGAAACAGAATCACAGAATCAATAAGGTTGGAAAAGACCATAGAGGTCATCAAGTCCAACCTAACACCTATTACCTAACCTAGCCAAACCTGTTACCTAACCTGTTGCCATCAACATATGGGAAAGTTCAGAAAAAGTGAAAATAAAACATTATGTGCAACAGGCTGTGGAAATAAGCTGCCACCCACACTTGGCAGATCCCTTCCACAAGTCAGGAGTGTGGCTTTCAAGTCAAATGGTGGCCCATGCAGTGCCGGATGGCAGACACTGAGTATGTCTGTGGATCTCAGGAAATGAGGTATGTAGGTGTGCTTTGCAGCCACTCCATGGTCAGTTGCAAGAGCAGCTTCTCTGTCCCAAGAGGGCACTATGAAATGCAGGTTTGTCTTTGCTGTTGGAGGCAATAAGAGGTGTGGGAAAACTGTGCTCTAATAGCACAACTCAGCTTTCTGAAAAATTTCTCTGAACTGATACAAAAATATTATCCACACTTACGCCCTGAAACCTGACTGTTATTGAACTTTATGTGAAAAGTTAAGTTTTTGGTAATAGATAAATAGCCGTCACACTCCTGAGCTCTGTTTCTGAAAATCTCCGTAAAAGGATATCAGCAGAAATGAAGGATGAAACTCTCAGCTTGGTTCATATGTTTCAGAAAGCTTGAAAGGCAAAAGCAGTGCTCCAAATTCACATATATATTTTTGTTTACATATACATAGACTTAATAAATTTGTAAAAAGGTACAAATAATTGCAAAGACAGATGAGGAATGAGGGTAAAAATAGAGTCCGTCCCTCTTTTGTTGGAAAAAGGCTGTGGCTGGCAGGATTTGAAAAATTCTGCAGATTTTCTCTTTCTAGCTAGGATTTGGCAGAACATTCCCTTGGGGGAGTAGTGGTGAAGCTGGTTTGCACTGACCTTTTTTCTTCCTTTCCTGGGATAAGGCAATGCTTCATAACCATTTGGTCTGACTTTAGGGCACTGCATGAGGAGTACCGATAATTCCTTTTCTTGGTCTCAGGGACTGCAGCAGCATCTGAATTTCTTGCACTTCCTCATGAGCCTTTGGCACTTTAACATTTATTGAGAGTTTGGTTGACCTCCACTGCCTTTATGTATCTTTAAAGTTCATTTCTGTGCAACTGTCAATACACCTTTCTTGCTGCTCTGAAATAAGAAGCTTTAGGGTGACTAAAAGGATACTTGTAACTGTTCAGTCAAGTGTGGCTTTGATTTTAAAGACCTCACTGTTTTCGGTTGACTTTTTACTAATATTGCGTCTATTTTCATTTAAATATTTGGAAAATTGATTGTATTTTCTAACCTCTTGTGGTTCATGAAGAAAGCTATATGGTAGAAATAGAAGTAGCTTTTGAGGTCAAAATTTATCTCACAGAATATTTTCTGGAGCAAACTTTTGTTTACCATTCAACCCTTTTTAATCATGCAATCAGTCTTTCCTGGAGTGATTGAAGTGGTATCATCATAAAGCAGAAAGTAAACTTTAAGTTGTATGAAATAGTTTTAATGCAATACTAAAAGACAAGTAAGAAGAAGTGTAGACGATATAAAATGCAACAGTAATTGAGCACTGAGATTGAGGTTAAGTTATAGAAGAGCTCTGAAGGAAATAAGGAAATACCATGGGTCAGTTTAATTCTCTGCTGAAAAGAGACATGACTGTTATCTAATTTGTCACATTTTATGTGGTATTCTTATCTGAATAGAGGTGCAGGATTTGCAGCACCAGCTCTATTTCTGTTTGCCCATTATATGTCAGTACAATAGCATAGCTAAGTCTAAGCCAAACATTTTAGGGTCTTTTCCAGTTTAGGACCCCAAAACTCCACTGTGCTTTTGCTTTACCTTTCTCAGTCCCACACAATACAGTAAATCAGCAACCTCAGGTTGGGTGCAGTTAGAACTTAGCTGTTCTAACTCAAAACAAGACTCATTCTATTCTCCAGGCTATGGTGTGGCATACACATATACTGCACAGACAGCATGAAAAGAGATGGAAAAGGACAGATTTGTTGCAAAAAATGTCAATTTTATCCTCAGAAAGCCCTGTTTTTCAAAACTGTGTTTGCAAAGTAAAGCTCCATTGTTCTCTATCTCCTTGGGTGGTTTTTATTGTCAGGGGAGTCAAAGGATGAAATGTAGCTTAGATGGTAATAAAAAACAAAATTGCCAATTGGGAAACATAGCTCAGTTGTGGGCAGCTGTGCTGTTCAGCAGAAGGAGATCGCTAGGGTGTATCCCTTGGGAGACTGTGATAATCAGACCTGGATATAGTGTAGTCACAAGTCTCGTTCCTAACCAAAGAGAGTCAAAATCTTCATTCAGATTTTTAAAAAAACATTGCTATTCCTAATGACTTTTTCCATCTGATTCCTGCAAGCCCTACGAACTGAGCAGATGTCTCAGGAGGTTTGGCTCACCAACACCATGCCAGTCAGCTCCTCCTTTCAGCAAGGTGCACTTCAGGAACATTTCCTACTGTACCAGACTATGCAGACCACCTGTGCCTGCTCTATCTGCCAACCACATTCATCTTTCTTAAACCAGAGTACCTCAACTGACATTCTCATATAAACATTTAGTTAGATATAGAGCTTTTCCACCTCATATGACTGCTTGTTTTATTGGAGGCCTTCTGCTTTTTATCCAACTACATATGCTTTTCTAGCATTGACAATTTCCTTGAATCTATTCTCTTTCTCACTGGTATTAATCTAAATTTTTTCTTTTATTTTTTTGTCGCACTTCACCCCCACCCTTTTTGATATTTACATTCTCCTCTTTTCCTTTTTCTATGTCTACGTCCTCACAATTCTCTTCTCTCCTCTTTCATGCCTCTTGCAATTTCCCTTACTTCTCCAACAGAAAATGAGCAGGTCACCCTTGGGGCCAATTCTAATATCTTTATCAGTGATCTGGACAAATGCACCCTCTCAGACCTGATGACACCAAGTTGGGCAGGAGTGTTGGTCTGCTGGAGGGTAGGAAGTTTCTGCAGAGGGATCTGGGAACAGGCTGAACTAATGAGCCAAGGCCAATTGTATATGGTTCAGTAAGGTCAAGATCTAGGTAGTGAATTTGGGTCCCAAGAAGCCTATGCAGCTTATGGGCTGGGGAAGGAGTGGCTGGAAAGCTGTCTGGTGGGAAAGGAACTCGAGTTGCTGGTGTATTAGGTCTGTCTGAGCCCATATCAGTCCTCCCAATGCTGTGCTTTAGAAGGGTGTTGATAACACACAAGTGTTTTTACTGCGGCCAGGCCCACTGTCCCTTCCCCCCAATTGAGGACAAGATTCTGGGAGGGCACATGAGCACACCAGCTGATCCAGACTGACCAGAGTCAGTTCCATACCATATGATGTCAGCTCAAATATAAAAGTTGAGGAAGGGAGCAAGGGGCAGGGAGCACGGGGGAAGGGGGGGGGCAGGCAATCATTGTTCTTGATGACCACCTTCTAACATGTGTAGGAGCCCTGCTTCCCTGGATGTGGGACCTCTGCTGATGGGAAATAGAGATTAATTCTTTTGCTTTGCTTTATTTTTTTTCACGTACTAAACTGCTTTATTCCAACCAACCCTTTGAATATCATCTTATTATTTTGTGACTGAGCGACCGTTCAGGCCCCTGTCATCTAACCAGGGTAAAACCCATTACAGCTGGTCAATAGATGGCTGAACATGATNGTTGGTCTGCTGGAGGGTAGGAAGTTTCTGCAGAGGGATCTGGGAACAGGCTGAACTAATGAGCCAAGGCCAATTGTATATGGTTCAGTAAGGTCAAGATCTAGGTAGTGAATTTGGGTCCCAAGAAGCCTATGCAGCTTATGGGCTGGGGAAGGAGTGGCTGGAAAGCTGTCTGGTGGGAAAGGAACTCGAGTTGCTGGTGTATTAGGTCTGTCTGAGCCCATATNAGCTCCTCAGGGCAAGAAAGACATTGAAGTGCTGGAGCATATCCAGAGATGGGAGATGGGGCAGGTGAAGAGTCTGGGGCACAAATCTTATGGAGTGGCTGAGGGAGCTGGGATTGTTTAGGCTGGAGAAAATGTTCAGGAAAGACCTTTTTGCTTTCTACAACTACCTGGAAGGATGTAGTGAGATCAGTGTCAATGTCTCCTCCCAAGTCAGAAGCNATATAAAAGTTGAGGAAGGGAGCAAGGGGCAGGGAGCACGGGGGAAGGGGGGGGGCAGGCAATCATTGTTCTTGATGACCACCTTCTAATAGGACAAGAGGAAAAGGCCTCAAGTTCTGCATGGATAGTTTTAGATTGGAGATTAGGAGAAATACCTTTCCAGAAGGAGTTGTTAATCACCGGAATATGCTTCCCAGTGACGTGATTGTGTCAATATCCTTGTAGGTATTTAAAAATCGTGGAGATGTGGTACTCAGGGACATGGACTGTGTTGAACTATTAATCAAAATTTGTCTCGTTGTAAAATAGGCTTCTCCATTGTGTCGAATATTGGGTTCCCAGTGGCAGGGAAACAGGAGAAGGTATTGTAAAAGTGTTGTATTGTAAAAGTATTGTAAAATTGGTACAATTGGTATTGCAAAAGTATTGTAAAAAATCCCTCTATTGAGAAATCACCCTATTGAGAAACTTTACTCAGGTTCTAAGACTGAGCCATGTGGTTGCTGTAGGTGGATATGCCCTAAGAGCTAAGACACTGATGCTGCCGAGAGGGGAGGATGGCTGCATACCTGAAAGATCTGGATTCATCTAAAATCTGCAAGTGAGCTGAGGAACCCAAAGCCCTGCTTTCTTGGAAGCCTGCACATGTCCCAGTCCAGAGGTACTGGTGGCAGAGGCAACTTTGATGCCTGCTCTCCATGCTGCCCTCCCTCCACATCATCTGTGAGCCCATGTGTGGAGCACAGAGACTTTGCCAGGCAGGAGACTCAAATCAGGAAAATACAGCTACCAAGAACTTTTCCTCTCTCTGGCTGAGAAGTGAACTGAATTCCAGCAATGCCTAGGAAAAGCAGTTCAGCAGAAAACCCCCAAAAGCGAGGGTGCAAACACGTGTATGATGGCAGAACAGCAGTCACCAAGATCTCTGAAACACCTCGCCATATCCCAAAGATTTTAACAGACACCAAACCATCATGGTGGTAACTAATCTTTTCTATGCTTCTTTTCCACATAATTATTTGCTTTTTTCCAACTTTGTTTCTCTTTTCCTTCTCTTTCCCTATGTTTTATCTTTATAGTTAATAAAGTAATTTATTATTTTAAAACTCAAACTTGATCTCAGTTGATTCTTAATTTGCTTCAGGGAAATAACCAACCTTATATTTACAGATTGTAACATGGACTTGACAGTGTTGGGTTAATACTTGGACTAAATGATCTTAGAGGTCTTTTTCAACCTAAATGATTCTTTGATTAACAATTTCTTGTGTCCTTCTTGATCACTGCATTGTGATGTTGGATTAATCTATTTTTCAATTACATTTCCACGCAGAGAACTTAAGTCAAACTAATTCATTCATTATGAATAGAAATTTGTGATAGGAACTTTTTTGTATGAAGTTCTGGCAAAATTTAATCTTCAAATCCAATTTCTTTAGTTAAAGACAAATAATGAATTTACAATTAATCCCCTCCCACTCTTACATCCTACTTCATTAGACACCTTTCCTCTGCTTAAGGTCATCACAATAGTTTTGTCCCTGAACTTCACAGTGCTGAGTCTAAAATGATTTGGTTTTAGATTTTTTTCCTACTCCTGAAGAGTTGTTTAGCTTGCAAGTAATGTCTTTATTTTCAGGCTAATTGAAGGAGGGTATTGTCTTGCATCATAGGGCAGATGCACAATCTCTCATTCAGAATCCCTGAAACAAACCAGAATCTTCAAGAGTTTACTGAGGTCATTGAAATGTTATCCACTTTTGAAGGTCCTTTGCAAAAGCAATAGCTTGAATAATATTTTTCCTTTCTCTTGAAAGAAAACAAAACACTAACAACATTAGGTATATGTCAAAATTTAATGCTGGTCCTTCAGTTTCCTGATGTCAATGATTTAAAGAGGACATTGCATTTCTATAGTTTTAATGGGATCTCTAGAGGACTTAGCAAATAGACGGTTGTCAAAAAAGCTTCATAATACAGCCTAAGCCCATGTGAATGACAAATCTGGGTGCCTGTGTCCTTTTGGAAACCCTCAGAGTCCTCATGTGACAGGAGTGAGATTAGCTGTCATCTTTAAATCATTGAAGCCTGAGATCAAACAAGGCCCCTAATCTTAACAATTCTTTTCCTGCATACCTTGGTGTAGTCATCAAGGTCAGAACCTGCAGCTATAGCTCTTGTTCCTAACACGATAGAGAAGGTAGTTGCAAATGGATGAACAGTGCAGACAGGGCAAGGGGGAAGGAATTCTGTGTCTTGCAGACAAGTGAAGACAAATCTTCAGATATTCTATGTATGTTGCATATGGAAAACAGAATTTAAACATCATCCAAGTACTGATTAACTAATCAGTTCAGCTTTTTTCTTTCTATCAACAATTCTTAACACTTACTCTGCCCTAGACAGGGTTATACATACTCATGTTAGCCTAGGATTTTCTCTCATCCTCTTCTCTTTTACTATACTGTGTTTTATTATAAAAGACGCAACACAATAAGGAAAGTGACAATTAAATTATTGTCTTTATTACTGATGGCTGCTCAGCATTGTGAAGATTGCATTCTGATGGCCGAGGTCCATATAAATGTCTTCTAGAGAGCTCTACCCCTCACATTGAGCGAAGGCTGCCTGTGCCTGAGGCAGTTCCCAGAACAGCCCACAGCAGCAGAGGAAGGAAGAGAACCGTCATGCCAAAACACCTCTTTGAGACTTAACATTTATTGGCAAATCATATTTCTGTTTTTGAAGTTTCCCCAGCTGAAGGTGAAGGGCTGGGCCTAAGTGGTGGTTTTGGGATAGAATAAATGTTTAAAATGTAATAGATTGTCTAACAAGCCACTCTTTGAGCAAAGCTTAACTACTCTTTTGCATGTGTCTGTAGTTCACTTTTCTCATTCCTTCCACAGAGGCAAGGACTGAATTAAGGACCTTGACAGACTGGAGGGATGGGCAGGCTTCAACAGTATGAGGTTTAACAAGACTAAGTGCCGGGTGGCTAAGAAGGCCAATGGCATCCTGGCCTGCATCAGGAACAGTGTGGTCAGTCGGTCCAGGGAGGTCATCCTTCCCCTGTACACAGCACTGGTCAGACCTCATCTTGAGTACTGTGTGCAGTTCTGGGCTCCCCAGTTCAAGAGGGATGTTGAGCTGCTTGAGAGGGTCCAGAGAAGGGCAACGAGGATGGTGAAGGGACTGGAGGGCAGGCCCTATGAGGAGCGACTACAGGAACTGGGACTGTTCAGTCTGGAAAAGAGGAGGCTCAGAGGTGACCTCATTGCTGTTTACAACTACCTGCGGGGAGGTTGCAGCCACATGGGTGTAGACCTCTTCTTCCAGGCTGACGACACCAGAACGAGAGGGCACGGCCTCAAGCTACGCCAGGGGAGGTTCAATCTTAACGTTAGGAAGCGGTTTTTCACAGAGAGAGTAATTGCGTATTGGAATGGGCTGCCCAGGGAGGTGGTGGAGTCGCCATCCCTGGAAGTGTTTAAGAGAAGACTGGACGAGGAGCTTAGTGACATGGTCTAGCTGGGGGGTGTAGGGCTGGATGACCCTGGGCCCCTTCCGGCTCGGAGTGGCCTGCTAGACTGTGAGGGATCTAGGTTGGTGTTACGCTCTGGGATGTGCTCTCGGTCTCTGTACGGGTGTTAGGTGGTGAGTTGGACTAGATGATCCTTGTGGGTCCCTTCCAATTCATCATATTCTGTGATTCTGTGATTCTGTGAAGAAGATTTTAAAAAGCACACTTCACGCTGCAGGGGCCAAGCCTCGCATGGATTTACTTGATATCTTCCGCTGAATGAATATTGCACTGAATGTTCTTTAAATTCCTGTGATTGGAATTCACAATAGTCCCTTAGCACAAGAGTTTCCAAATATTTTTGATTAAAGAAAATATTTTGAGTATGCTTTCCCAATACATCTACATTTATTTACTTGCAAATTGTGTGTATGTACAATGTGCTATGAACAATGCAGATTCTAAATCATACATAGGAATTAAAAGAAGAATGAGATTAAGTTTTAATAAACAATAATTTTCTCTTTTAAAATACCCTATCTTACTTATAAATGGTACAAAAAATATTTTCTACTTACACTCCAAAGGATTACCGTGCACAGTACATAGGGTGTATGTACCCCTCTGAACATCTTCTCAGTAGCAGTAGTAATAGTAGCACTAATGCAGTGTAATCTGTCCACAGACCAGATGCTTGATTTTAACCTCACAGTAACATGAATTTTTCAGTCTTTCTAATTCATCTTCTGCTTTGAGTCTTCTGGAATAACTGTGGCTGGTTTGAGTTAAAAACATTATTATTATGGTATTAGGAAGTGATGAAGTAACATCATATTCACATGAATTTTTCAGTCTTTCAAGTCTAATTCACCTTCTGCTTTGAGTCTTCTGGAATATCTGTGACTGGTTTGAGTTAAAAACGCTGTTATTAGGAAGTGATGAAGACTTGACCGTAGCTGTCTGCTCACTTCCTTTTGAATAGAATCACAGAAATTAAATAAGATAGTGTTTGTCATTTATTTAATTGTTTGGAAATTACTGTTTATTAAAAAGTACTGGGAAAAGGCTGATGTATTTCCACTATTGACTTCAGTACATGAATCAACCTTGTTAGCTGAAACACTCTTGCATTTAGACCTGAATGAGCAGTATATTAATTTCTGAGCCTAGCACAACATTACCATTAATTTAAACCCACCTTTTAAATCCTGAAAATATTTTGAAATTTTCTTTAGACTTCCAACTTTAAATATTTATATAAACCCTGTAAAATATCCTTTTTATTTGTTTGGTTTTGGTTTTATGAAGGTCAAACATTTGAACTCCACAATTTTGCCAGTTGAACAATCACCTCCAGAACTGTTCTTCCCCAAAACAGGACTTTGAGGGTGACCTGGGCTGGGCTGAACTACTGCTGTAAAGAGCAGATTTCTACCCTCTGATCTGTGTCTGACAAACATGCCACTCTAGCACCTGTCTTCCACAAAAATTCTGATCTCAGAACTTTGACTTTTCAGAAAAAAGGCCTTTAACATTTATACCAAATAATTAAAATTGTAATCAATACGTTTTGAAAAACTAGCCTTTTAAACTAATTTTTCTGTGTTCTATCCCTCATGAAATCACAGAATCACAGAATCACAGAATATTATGAGTTGGAAGGGACCCACAAGGATCATCTAGTCCAACTCACCATCTAACACCCGTAAGGAGACCGAGAGCACATCGCAGAGCATAACACCAACCTGGATCCCTCACAGTCT
>WEKX01010603.1:45519-64631 GCA_013390025.1 Pitta sordida | reverse complement strand
CTGACCCCTGTGGGACTCCACTGGTGACTGGCCGCCAGTCTGATGTTGCACCATTCACCACCACCCTCTGAGCCCGCCCTTCTAACCAGTTTGTAACCCAGCATAAGATGCTCCTTTCCAGCCCAAGTTTCACAAGTTTCTCCTGAAGCTTATTGTGGGAAACCGTGTCAAAGGCTTTGCTAAGGTCCAAGTACACAACATCCACAGCCTTTTTGTCATCAACCAGTCGAGTCACTGGATCATAAAAGGAGATCAAGTTAGTCAGGCAGGACCTGCCTTTCCGAAATCCATGCTGACTAGATCCAATGTCATGGTTGTTCTGCAGGTGCTGTGTGATGGCACACAAGACCATCTGTTCCATGACCTTGCATGGGACTGAGGTCAGGCTGACTGGTCTGTAGTTGTTAGGATCATCTTTCCTGCCCTTCTTGGAGTCGTTCAGCTTCTTATTTTTCTCACTGCATCTCCATCTCTATCTCCCTTGCCAAATTTTAATGCCTGGGAAAGTCACAGCTGTCCTTAGGCATAATTAGGGAGCTGCTGAACTGCAGTGTGTGGGAAAACATGGATTGCAGAAAGCTCATTGAAAATCCCTTTCTCTGTTTGAACCAAGTAACACATAAACCATGTAAACAGCTCACATGTAACTGTTCTTATTATGCCACCTTTCTGCTGCTGTTGTTTTTGCCTTCAACAGTTTCAAGCTGTTAAAGGAGCAACTCTACATTATCTCTGCCTTGCAATAGCAGCACTATCCCTCACTTATAAGCTAGAAGCTATTATCCTGCCAAATTAAGGAAACCTCCTAATGGTTCAATTGGTGGGATGGACACTCATTCATACTTCTCTTTATTTTTCTCAGTGAAAAGTTACTCATGTTTCTCTAGAGCCTCTTCAACAGCAATGAGTCTGATCCTACTCATACTTAAGTAAAAAAGTTCCCACAGAGTTAATTGGAAATGGAGAGTTGACTATGGCCAAAAGTACTGTAGTGTACAGACATCACAGCAGCACTTAGCTGGCAACAAGTTTAGCAAGCACATCTGTTCTGAACCATTAAAATGATATGAAAAATGCCTTTAAGCCACCTGCAGGACAGTAATTTCATACAATCATTACAGAGCCATTAAAAGTTAATATGGAACAAACACCACTGTGGGAAATATAATCTTCTTCTGTGTTTTCTAGACACTCTAAATTTGTGAGCAGAGAACAGTCTGAAAAATATTGTGTCAGATGATTATGACTTGACTCCAGAACATATTATCTCACAAAAATTATGTCACAGGTCAAAGTACTTTACACATTTTCAAGGCATACTGAGAGTTTCCATGTTGGACATAACATGCACAGGGCAGTAAGATTTGGGATCCCTGTTGAGGAGATATTCTTGAATTCTGCAAGTAGTATAGGCATATGAATGTCAGTTTATTATATCCTTTTATTCAAAGTAGAAACATCAGGATGTGTGTAAGCAATATGGACATAAAGAAAGATATACTAAAATGGGTGAGAGGACATAATTACTTACACTAGGATCAAAGAATGAATAGAAAAAATAATGGAAGACAAAAGACCCTAAAGTTTTAGATCAAAATAAGGGTTAGGTTAAATGGTGTAACAGAGAACATTGTGATTAAATACTGGAATATTTCCTTTAATTCTTCATTACATAAAGAACATGAATGAGAAGGAACTATGAAGGGAGGGGAAAGAATAATGCTGCTTAGAGATGTGTTCATCTGCTCTGAGGCACAGAATGTTCTGGATGACAGACTGAGCTGGATGAGGTACATGGAAAGCACTACCTGTTGACTTCTTTAAGACTTTGATGTCATCCCCGATGACAGACTTGTAAACAAATTATGAAAATACAAGTTTGGACAAAATTAGCGAGAGCAGGAAAACTCCATGCACATGGGGAAAACTGTATTTGATGTAGAATTACTAGTATGCCTCCAGCAATTTCAGAGCTACATTATGTGGGGTATTTTCCTTAGTGACCAAAAGAAGAAGATAGATAGTCTTACTACGTAGTTGCAAATAGGATTAGAGGCAAAGGGGCTGCATACATTTTGGAAGAAAAAAAAAGAATGAAAATTGAACTTGGCAGATTGGAGGAAAGATTTGAAATCAAGAGCATGTAATTTAAGAGGAACAAGCTCTGGATATTATAATTATTTAATTTTAAAAGCACATGATCTTTAGATGCACAAGAGAGAATAAGTTCTAACTGTAAAAATCTACAGTATGAAAAATGTGTGAGGTAGTCTTTTACATCTACCAAAATCACTTGGATTATTTTTCCATGCTTCAAGAAAGATATATCAAAGGTGCAATCACCACTAAACAAAACCCACAGCAAAAACAGCGGTCAAAAATATTGAACACTGACACAGAAAATTGACAGAGAAATATAGAGACACTTGATACGGAGAAAACTGAAGTGTGACACACTCACCACCTATGACATACAATCTATAGTATTTAAATCATGATTTTGAAAAATTCAAATGCAATAAGATGTTCCCCACATTTACAGGGAAGGGTATGCCTCAATTGCAGCAAACATTGGTGACATTGGCTATCAGGGAACCAATCAGGATAGTTAAATACCAGCAGATGCTTTGTGGGGAAGCTGAGAAATTCTCATCAGTGGAACTTTTAAAGCATTGGTTAGTCAAATATCAGTCAAGGACAGTACTGATGTAATTGACTACTCCTTCAGTCAGAATTGCGGCTGATGTCTCAGGACCCTTCCTCTACCATCCTATGATGTAGCAATTGCCTGGACTTTTGGAAGAAAGTAATTTGTCCAAACCATCAATATAGAAAAAAAAATCATCTTTATCATATAGGTCAATTCTCATTGAAAGTGTAAAAAGAATTAACATGCTTGCAAACCTGGGAGAAAGTGAAATTATGTCCTTCTTTACCCTGCCCCCAAAAGATAAATCATAGTATTTTTTGGAAGGGCCTATAAATGCCACAGTGACAGCTTCATTAAAAAAAGTGAAATATGGACGTCAGATATAGTAAAATGGTCACAGAAACAAGCATGGAAGAAGACTAAATTGAACTTCAACAGGAAGACATATTATAGCATAATAGTGTGAAACTGGACATTTCTCAGGGAAGAGGGACCATCACAGAAACTACCATTGATGTTTGCCAAGCTCCATGAAGTAGCTTAGAGAGTTTTGGTTCAATTTTCAATGCTCCTATTGCCCAAATTGGCACAGAAAATCTCTTCAGAAGACATTACAGTGCTAGGGACATAATATCTTATGGAAACAAAGAAACTAATGGACATAAGAGATGGTAGAAAGAAATTTAGCTTCTCAGAGGTGTCACATTCAGGTAAAACACCTTTTCAAGACCATATAAAGCATCTTCTTGGTGCTGTTAATTTCAGAAGCCAAAGCTTGTACTAACTTAAGAGGGACACAATTTTGTCACAATTTCGAGGAAGGGGAACTGGACTGGAAGGAGGAGAAGAAGAAGGGCTGGGAATGGACAATACTGGTCTGGAAAGCAGAGTGGCAGATAATCAAAAAGAGCATTAAAAATGTATAATTTTTAAAATATCAGCAAAAGGTAAAACTATTAATGCAATAAAATAATCAAAGGAAATAGACACTTCTGTAGCAAAAATCTGGTCTTATGTCATTTAAATACACAAGTAAAAAGCCAATCAAGTATTCTGTGAAGCCACTGAGGGATATACAGAAAGTGGGAAGTAAGCTAATGACGTTAGTATTGCTCTGAGCCTGAATAAATTCTCTGCTTTCGTCTTCACGAAATAAGCCAAAGGTCAGATTCTGAGGATTGGGATATTTTCCCAAGTGGGAGGGAAGGGAATGGAAACGTTGAAAGACTTTATGAGTACATCAAAGCAAAGAGGCAATTAGAGCTGATAAAAGTTCATATAGAAGCAGATACAGATAAATTGCATCCCAGATTTTCTTTTTTTTTTTTTTTTCAGCCCAGCAAGATGTGGAAAGATATAGAGATTTCCAGCTCCTAAGATCTAAGGAAATAAAATATAGACATGGACTCAAAAGAACAGAGATTCAAGAACCAAATCATGGCAATCATGATATTGAAGTTGATTTATTTGATGATTTCTATGTTTGCTTACTTATTGTCTCACTGAGACACAAAGGAGAGACTCTGTAATGAGACTCAGTGAGGTGAGTTATGCATCAACAAAGGACTGAAATAACAGTAGGCATTTTCTCTAAGCACTGGCTCTTGATCTTGAACCTTGAATCTTGATCTTGAAATCATCACTGTGGTGTTTTCCAAAGTAATGTGCACTTTGCACAGTCTCAGGTGTTTGCTACTCTTAAAGTTGTTTTCTTTGTATCTTATACTTCAATGAAACATATCTAAGATATTTGCTGTATGACAGAAGACAATCCACTGAGATTCTCTTATGATGATTTCAAATGTAGGTTGTTCATATCTTAGCTATCTTGAGTGAATGAGTTAAATAACATTTGCTGTCTTCTTTAGGCTATTCTAGCTTTGTTCAATTGGCCCATCCTATGCAGGATATTACTGTGTTCTTTATAAACAAAAACCATAGATAACAGCAAAGAGGAGAGATGCAAAAATGAAGTGTGTGGTTTCCCAGGTAACATGATAATGCCCAATGCATTCAGCAGGGAGACTACACTGATACACCTAGCATCTCCTGATGTGGTTATGTGAGCATAGACACTGTGCCGTGGCCTTTTCTTTACGTGAGGCAGGTATGCTTTCTTACAGCTGAAAAACATGTATTCTATTTTCAATATGATCCATAATCTTTTAGCCTTTCTGCTCCCTCACTTATGGCACCTTATAACCTTCTGGAAAGAGATTTGCAGGAGAAAGTTGTAGTGGTTTTCTCTGGTTAATGGAAAGTTAAAGTTTATCAGACGTTTAGACCCAGTTTTATGTTTGACAACAAAATATTAGCACAGAAATAATCACAGAATCACAGAATCACAGAATATTAAGAGTTGGAAAAATTTCTTTTAGTAACTCACCTTCTGAATACATTAAAAAAACAAACAAACAAACAAAAGGCAATTCAGCCAAAATTCCGGCCTGTAATGTATAAGCACTTAGTTTAAAATTAACAACAGACAGCAAGTTTAAAAAGTCTTCACAGAAAGTCCCTTCTCCACTAAACAGTTACACTAAAATGCATTTTCCAGTGAAAATTGCAAAGGCAAAGATGAAAGCCAAGGAAGCCTTGAATAGCTCTATTATAAATTGCTTCAGACAAATAAAATTATATTCAGAATAGTATTTTGAAATTGTGTAAATCTGGGTTACAGATTTTTAAAAATATTTTTAGTAGACTTTTAATCACTTCTGGCTGCAGGCATTTGAACTTAGTTTATTAAAAGTGTAGTTTTGAACAGAAAACATAAGCAATAATAAGTACAGATTTTACAAAGAAATTGAAATATCCAAAATCTAGAGTTGAGGAATTTAATTTTTCATTCTAAATATCACATACTCAGAAAGTTTATCAATATCAGGATTTTTCTGTAGGAGTTGCAAGTCATCATTCGACATGGAAAGTGGTCCATGCTCCCTTAATATACATTGAGTATATGAGCACTAAGTGAACTGTTCTTATGGATTACTTACTAAATTCAGTATTTTAGTAAGTGGAAGACGCCCTGCATTTCAAGTCATACTGCAGCCATTGGATCTGAGAAATGGGCATTTTTTGGCGTATTTTTATCTTTTTTTTTTCAGCTAAAGACATGGAGCTGGGTCACGGGATATATCTACAGTGTATCTGTCCAGCTGTAACTCTAGTTTAAGCAGTAATGGAGCTGGATTTTTCATGATACATTTTTCATCTTTTAACATGCTTTAAATGTAAAAGGCTAGCACCCAGCAACTACAACAATGAATTGCCAACTGAGGATGTTGGATGTCCCCGACTCTCATGCAGGAGGCCGGGGGTTCGATTCCCGCCAGGGAGGCAGTGGTGCTGTTTTAAAAGTTGGACTTGATGATCCTTGTGGGTCCCTTCCAACTCAGAATATTCCATGATTCTGTGATTTCATTTCTGGATTTTTTGGATATCGAATATGTTGCTTATATTCTCTACAGCTTAGTTTCTCCTCCTCTGCCAGATGATTTTAATTATTCTAGCTCTGCTTCCCAGGAGTGTTTTGATGAGCTTTAATTAATATCTTAAAAGTGTTCTGAGCTCCTTACCTATGCACTGCAATATCAATATGATATATGATTAGATTTGAGAAAGAATTACTACCTCAAATGTTAATAATAACAAGATTAATAACGTATTGAATTTTATGTCATCTGTTATCAGCTTACACATTAGATAATACAGGTTTATACTTGTACCTGCTTAAACGAAAAGAGGTTTTGGCTGAAGATTTTTTTTCCTCTCTATTTTTATATATCGTGTCTTAACCAGGTCTGATAAAAAGTCTCTGTTCCTTTCAGATATCTCAGGAGTCAGCAGAGATTTTCTTTTTAATAAGTAACATCACTGTGGTGTTGACCAAAAAAGAGTCCAACTCCCACACAGGAAAAGTGAAATCTGCCCTCCTCACAAAACCTCCTATCAGTTGAGGCCTTCTCACTACTTACTAAGACAAGTCTGATCAGTACAGTTTTCACTGCTTCTAGGTTTAAATAGAACTAATTGTGCAGCTTCCATTGGATTTACAGTTTCAGACTAAGTTACATTCAGACTGGCCAAAAAATTTTTGTCATCTAACAGCCACTCAGGGCAGTGCTGAAGTTGTTTTGACTGCCACAATTTTGGACTTCAGACTTCAGAGATTTACTTGTCACAGTGGTGTTAAATCCTCCCTCTTAACACTCTTTCAGAAGTGCTACATTTACTAGTGGTCACAGAAGGAAAAATAATGTTGCCATGCTTTGAATAAATGCTTACTGTGGGAGGCACACTACTGGATGGGTAATGAAAGCCTTGTGTCTCTACTGTTGCTCTTCGATTGAAAAAACAAGGCTTTTAGCAACTTTACACGTAATTGGTCACCCAAAAACTGCTGACAGCAAATGCCAGTGCTCCTTGCACACAGTAGGACTTATAACAGAGCATCTGCAAACCCTGCATGTGATGACCAAAGCAGTTCCTAATCTAGGCCATCCTGATTCAGCGAGGTATCTCAAGGGTTGGAACACTTCTCTGAACACTATCAGGATTTATTTTCTTTATTTTTATTAGATTCCACAATATAGGTGGCTATACAATTTTGTTTCTTACAACACTAGAATCAACCTTAATTCAAAACTCATTAAATAAATACAAAGTCTTTGTACTGGTACCAAAAATCTATGCTTCTCCCAGACACATTCATATTGCTGTTTCTCTAACATCATGAAGGTTTTGTTAGTACACTTATAACAAAGTTTTTTGACAGAAGGGTTCAAGAATATCCCTTTTCCTTGGTCATTGCCTGAATGCATACAATCCTCTGGCTAGCACAACATAATAGAAAGCTGAGCTTGAATGCTCTGGCAGTAGCTGACAGCCCCTATGTGCACACACCCCTAGGTTGTTGCCAAAGTGGGAGTTCTACCATTCATTAGGGATTTAGGATTAAAACTGGGATGCTGATGTGCAGGCAAGTTCAGAAAACAGACCTAATTCAACACACTCAGATGCAATAAGCAGCAGCACATCTGCTCTCTGGGTATAAGACATGAGCATTTAATCTGTTGCAACGTGAGGGTGTTCACAGGTTCACAGGTTATTCTGAATTGCCACGGACCCACAAGGATCATCTTGTCCAACTCCCAAGCGAACGCCCGCACAGGGATCAGGCCCACAAGTGTGGAACCATGGGCACCACGCTCCAACCCTCCAAGCCTCCCACCATCTAGACCACGCTACTGAGTTCCTCATCCAGTCTTCTCTTAAACAACTCCAGGGATGGCGACACCACCACCACCCTGGGCAGACCACTCCAATCAGAGATCACTCTCTCTGTGAAAAATCTCTTCCTAACATCCAGTCTAAACCTCCCTTGGTATAGTTTAAGGCTATGTCCTCTTGTCCTGGTGTCTTCAGCCTGAGAGAAGAGATTCACACCCAGCTGGCTGAAACCCCCCTTCAGGTAGTTGTAAACAGCAGTGAGGTCACCTCTGAGCCTCCTCTTCTCCAGGCTGAACAACCCCAGCTCCCGTAGCCGCTTCCCACAGGACTTATTCTCCATCCCTTTCACCATCCTTGTTGCTCTTCTCTGGACCCTCTCAAGCAGCTCAACATCCTTCTTAAACTGGGGAGCCCAGAACTGGACACAGTATTCAAGATGTGTTCTGACCAGTGCTGAGTACAGGGGAAGGGTAACTTCCCTAGTCCAACTGAACACACTGTTCCTAATACAGGCGAGGATGCCATTGGCCCTCTTAGCCACCTGGGCACACTGCTGGCTCATATTGAGTTTCCTGTCAATCATTACTCCCAAATCCCTCTCCATTTTATCACTCTCCAGCCGATAGCAATGCATGGTGTTGTTATGTCCAAAGGGAAGAACCCGGCACTTAGTCTTGTTAAATCTCATATTATTGGAATCTGCCCATTTCTCTAGCCATTCAAGGTCCCTCTGAAGGGCCCTCCTACCCTTTGGCAGTTCAACATTTGCCCCAGCATGGTATCATCCACAAACTTGCTGATGATGGACTCAATTCCCTCGTCCATATCATCCATAAAGATGTTGAACAGTGCTGAGCCTAACACTGACCTCTGTGGGACTCCACTAGTGACTGACTGCCAGCTGGATGTGGCACCATTCACCAACACTCTCTGAGCTCGTCCATCCAACCAATTCCTAACCCAACATAAAATGCTTCTATCCAGTCCATGCTCTAAGAGTTTCTCCGGAGGCTTACCATGGGAAATCGTGGGTTCTGGGCTCTTAACTTAAGACGTGAGGAAATACAAAAATCTGATTTACTTTAGGTGTCTTTAGGTTTATTCCAGGTCAGGCAAGACTGGCTCTTTTCTCTCTCTCTCTCTTTTTTTTGTGTGGGGTTTCTTTTCTTTTCTTTTTATGAATACCATTTTATGCATACTTTCTTGCACAGATATCCATGAGGTTTTGGGACTTAAGTCTAAATTTAAAAACTACTGAATTTTTACAGTGAGCTCATTCTTTGCCAGCATTGTTTCATCTAGTATTAACTGCCTTATGAATAGTTTTCTGTGTCTTCTGTATATTTAAATAAAATATGATGTACTATTTATTGCACTTTTGTTTCCTATATTGTATAGTTGTATCACGTAATTATTGTATGCTATATATGTGTGTAATTATTCCTGCTGTTGATCATTTTAAAATTTAAATACTTTACTCTCACCATAACTCTTACTTGTTTTTCCCTGTTATGATGAAAAATGTAAGACACCATATATTTTAGCTTGTTTTCAACAAAAGCATTCATTTCACATGAGACTTGCAGTTCCTATTGATAATTTCATCGTTTGTTTTTAATTAATATTGTGTGTAATTCAGCATATGACACTCAGAGTAAATGTTAAACCTCTGGCAGAAAAAAATCCAATTGGCAATTTATGTGCCGTAATAAAGTGGCACACAACAGTTGGTGTTGTTTGGCAAAAGGAGTTCTTTGCAGGCAAAGGGAGCATGATGATCACCTCTCTTGACATTGCAAACCACTTAAGAGTCACAGGGCTTACAACACTGACATCAGAGAGTGTAAAAGAAAGTAGGTCCAATATGCTTGTAGGGACAGCAACATTATCCACATTTCCCTGGCTCTAAGTGAACCTCTGGATCTGCTGTCTTTTCCCATCCTTCCCCAGTGATGGATTCAGTGGCCCTGCAGTTCCCTCACCACTGTTTCTTTTCTGTGAAAAACCAGAACGCAGGACTCAGTTTGTCGTTGTTCAGGATCTGCAAAGGAGTTATGAGACCTACTTTGGCCTCTCCTGAAACAGATGACAGTCTTTTTTAATACAAATTTATTTCCCTTGGGAATCTAGACGTATTATTATCTATCATTGTTATCAGCTAATGCAAATGAACATTAAAAACTAAACTCAGGGATGACACGTCATTTTTTCAAGTTGTCCAGTTAATGCTGAAGTGCATCTATCATGAAGGTGTAAGAGAAGGACCAAGGATTTATGGTATGGCTAGCCCAGGCTGCGTTTATACCTTTTGTCACTTTATCACATTTCTCTGTTTTCCAAAATCAGATGCATATACAGTAATCCCTCAAATTTCACAGGGGTTAAGGACTGGTGGATCATGAATATGCAAATAAGCCAAGCCCATCTGTCTGCCCCTTGATCCCCAGATCGCTGGGGGCATCCCCAGCACCTCCCCACGCCTTCTGATGGGACAGGGGAGTGAAAGGGATCCTCTCTGTCCCTTCCCCATATAGGAGGCAGTGGAAGGCAACTCCTGCCCCAGTCCTAGCACGTGGCAGGCACAACTTCCCGGGGCCAGCTCGGGGCCACAATGAGCACCTGGGTCCTGCAGCCCTCTACTGGTTGGTTTCCCCTGCGCGGCGGCCAGCTGCAGTCCTGGTGCAGGACAGTACCATCCACTGCTTTCCTTGTCCGGTGAGGTGGGTGGCTTTGAGTCCACGTTATCCCACCCGGGAGCATGGCTTTGACCCTGCATCCTCACAGCTGGGAGCATGGCCGGGAGCACAACTTTGAACCCGCACTGTGGGCTGCCCTCACACCCCCGCAGCAAGGCTGACACAGTGTATAAAGCATACACTCATAAAGGATGGAGCTGCCTTGTCCCAATCACTGCCACTGCCTTGGCAATGAGAATGTCCCCTTGCAATGTATGATCAGTCGAAGAACAAGTTTACATCAAGATCACTAATCTCTTGTAGCAAGTGTCACCAGTCACCACAAACAATGGGGTTTGATTAAGATTTCTTCTCTTTTGAAGGAATCAAATTGCAGTTTTGTCTTCCATGAAATAAGGCTCTCTGGATTGTGATTAAGACATATTATATATCATCATTTGTTTCCTTGGTTGTGTGCCTATATATATATGATGTGCTCAGCCAACATTCTGATAAATAGATTTCTTTCAAGAAAAATCTCTCAGGCTTTGATGTCATATCTTCTTATATTGTTTTCTGGCAACTGGAATTAACAATACCGCTTGCATAAAGTTTAATAAGATTCACTTCCATGCTATTAATGGCTAGTAGGTAACATTTGCTTGGGAGTAAATCTTATTTCCATGCAAATAGTTCTAGCTTTTCCGTACAAGCACAGCTTATGACAGAGAAGATACTGGAGGATATACAGTTGCAAAATGGAGTTCTGGAGGAGTGAAGGTGTAAAATAGGATTGCAACAGACTATTTTCTTTTTTTTTTTACAACTCACCATGACTCAGACCAAAATATTTTTGCATATATTACAATTAATGTAAGATGGTACAGTAACACCTCCTCAGGGTTCCACTGTGGTATAGATACCAACCATATTTAAACAATTCTTCATTTTACAAATAAGAAAAAGAATGACCTTTTATAAAATCTTTTCTTCTAGGATTAAATAGGCAGGAGAGTTGAACAAGATGATCTTTAAAGGCCTCTTCCAACCCAAACCATTTGATAATTATATGATTCTATGAATGGAAGGTTATTTTTATGCTGAGGTAGTAAACATATTTATATTAATTTACAAATACTCCACCAACCCAAATCATATACACATAAAACCTATATCAAATAGAAATTCCAGGAGGGATTTATACACCTAAGTTTATCTCAGTTCTAATGAAACTGAGGAAGAAGA
The DNA here is from genome assembly GCA_013390025.1 of Pitta sordida. Taxonomy (NCBI): domain Eukaryota; kingdom Metazoa; phylum Chordata; class Aves; order Passeriformes; family Pittidae; genus Pitta; species Pitta sordida. The sequence continues at coordinate 52,826 of WEKX01010603.1, read as the reverse complement.
AATATATTTCAATGTATTAAAATATTTTATTTGTCCCAGTTGAAACTGACACAGATTTTCTGTATCAAATTAAATATCAGAGTTCAACCATCAATAGTGGTTCCTATTTGTTCTTTGAGTTTTTACTACACCTTCCACAGAGAGTGTAAACACCATTAGCATGCTGAATCTATAAAAGAAATTATTTACAAATAACATTATCCTGTTTTTTACCATGTTTGTTCTAAACTATGGGAAAAATGCTGGAGAGGTAAAAAGTGTTCCTTCCCCAGATCACTAGGTATTAAAAAGCTTAACCTCATTATATGCATACAACTCCATTTTATATTTGTAATATCAGAAAAACATAAATCATCATCGTTATTTCAAGTATGTATATATCAGTGTTATGTCCTTTCAAATTGGACTCTTTCCCCTGCGTTATGTTGCCTTTTCCTGAAAAGAAAAACAAAAAAAATACCAACAAAACCATTAACAAACAGTATAAGACTGGAATTTTCTATCATCCCCTTGGTACCCTTAATTTTTAAATTACAACTAACAAAAACTTATTTAAAACTTTCTAAGAGATGGACTAGAACAAAAATACTGAAGTCATAGAACTTATACCAAGGGGTCTAACCCATTACTCCTGCTCATGATAGATATACTATAAATTGGAAATTTTCCTATGGTATGCTTGGCCCAATGGAGTACAAACACACTTTCACACAGGGATAATTCCTGTGAAACCACTGGTGTTAAACAAGCATAAAACTGAAGTACCAAAGTTTTAATTGCAATAATGTATTGAGACAAGGAGGGGGGCGGGGGAGAGAAAGAATGACTGCTAGAAAGCCTCCTGTGGCAAAGCAACTGTTGGAAAGAAAACTAATCAGACACAGTCAGAAACAGTTGGTTTTGATAGACTGTAAACAGTAGAAGTCATGATTTCTCTGTAAGTCATCTGACACCTTCATTACTGCAATTGCTTATTTAATCCCCCTCACATCAAGACACAAACACAGCTTTATTAGCTCATGCAGGCTTATTTTTTAATCTGTATTCTTCACCAGTACTTACCAATTAACACCGTGCATCAACAACCTGCATTTGTAGCAGCTGCAGAGCTAAAAATGTATTCTGAGAGTAGAACAGTATTCAGAAGTGTCATACTCCTTCTAGGAACATGACAGAGCGAAGTCATTATTATAAAATATATTTTGAATTACAGTTTTGTGGTACCTGACAGGGAAATGTTAATCTGTAGACTTTCCAAAGCTGTCCAATTTAATAAACATTAAACTCTGCATTTCATTCTGTATGTTCTTGGTCCTACTTTACAGAAGTTAAATCCAAGTAAATACCTCAGGTTTGTCCCACATATTTAAAATACTTTGTTTTAAATCTTGATTTCTCACGCTATGCTGCAGAATCTTGGTAGCAATGGTGTTGCAATCATAACAGACTGAGGAAGTATAAGAAGAAGCCAGGTTTGTGAGGAGAAACAATACCCTTTTGTAAATCAACTGTTACACTATACATGGAAAAGTATTCACACTCAAGTTTTTCTTAAAGTAAGAACCAGATATAGCTAAGAAACATTTGGAATCTTATAATCTCATTTTGTGAGAATACAAAATTCCTGGATTCTGGCCACAGGGATTTGACAATTTTCGAAGACATCATTTCCACAGAGTTTTTATAACAGCTGTACTGCAGCTATATTTAGCCAAATGTCTATAATACATGTTTATTACCATTGTAGTTCTGAGCCAGATGTCAAGTGGAAGACTTGGAGAGATTTTTTTTCTGTTGCTTGCTTGACACTTTTTCTGTCTTTCCTCTCCAGGTGCAGGTAAGAACACATTTGTATTATATACAAAATACCAGTAAAATCTGAATAACTTACTCTCGTTAACAAGAGTGGTTGACACATTCAATTGTCAAAGGAAATATCAATGCATTTTAGTGTCATTAAGTATTTTAACCCATTAAACAAAGAGTTTGATCGAGAACACTATAATGTTCGTTCAAACAATATGCTATAAATGGGAAGGGAAAATGGAAAAATCTTTGCTTTGCCAATTCCCATTTTTGTTAGGCTGGCTGAAGAAATGTAGGTAAGTTTTTTATAGAATTGAAATGTGTTCCTTAATTTGTCTTTACAAGATGCAAAAATCATTGATCTGCACTTTGAGATTAATGGGAAGATCTCAAATGGGGAGCTAAGGGCTTAAATACAGATAATGAAAGTCAACCTTTCATATTTTTTTTCTGACCACAATCTTACATATGAAAAACACAGAGCAGGTAGTAAAATGCTAAAGCTGAATCTACTACATGCTCCACATTTCAGATTCTTTTTAAGATTTCTCCTTTCTGCACTGCAGTTTTATTAGATGAGCTAATCCAATAAAAGCTGTTTCTGCAAAGAATTATCACGGAGTAAGTAATGTTATATGTGCAAACTGAGTTGTAATTTTTTCTGTACCTTCAAAGAGTATAATTCTTGTACTTTATGATCTCAGAGGAGGCAAGCAACCCTTCTGATCCAAGTCAGTCTCCATTAAAATTTTGTAATGCACACTAATGTAGTGTTCCTAAGGGAATGCCATGGTGATATTTAGCCTTGCCCATCTCCTAAGAAAATTCCTGCCAAGCAGGAGAGGAAGCATCTGTATGCAAGTTGAACGGCTTTTTTATGCTAGCAGATCTTTGAGGGCTCTGAAAAGATTCAGATTCAGAAGGAATTGAATTTGGAAAAAATACATGTAGGGAAAAAGCATTTGCTTTTGTGTTTTCCCCTTTAGTTTGGGGGTTTAACTTGTCATTTAAAGTAATAAAACCAATTGCAAATTCGTGTCTTGTCCAGGAGTGCCACGATAACAAGCTGAACTCCTCCAGATTGGATGAAATAACAACTTAATTGTGATTTAATAGATTTCCCAGTTGCTGCAACAATCAGACCTACCTTTTAAACAGTTCTCATTGCTCACTAATTACATTTCCTCTCTTAATTTCTCCATTTCTTTCCTATTCCTTGAGGAGTGTGGAAGCCAGTACAACTAATCACCTCTGAATTATGCATGTGAATCATCCCAGAAACATGTGGTTGGGATCTTTCTCTAGGTCAAGAGGCCTTTTTAGATAAAGAATAATTTCTCTTCTTGAGGTAGAAACTTACTGTGAACTTCAGTTCAGCCAGAGGCTGTGTTAACAACTATCAGTTAGGCAGGAATTTTCATTCTAAATTTACTAAAGTGTCCGAAATCCTAAACTACTAGAAATGAGAAATAATTTGAGATGAGTCTCACCTGATCATTCTTTCCTTTCCTATTAAAAGTATTTAAACTTTCTGAGAGCTCTATCAAATTAACTTCAATTAATATAACACCCTGACTGCTGTGATTAAATACAATTTGAATACTTTTCTTAAAGTTTCAAGTTTAAAGATGTTACTTGATGCAATGCATTATTTACATCTGTGATTGCAACGAAGTTGTGATATGCTAATAGNAGTCGCTCCTCATAGGGCCTGCCCTCCAGTCCCGTGGAACGAAAACTGGTATCTGCTTTCTTTAATATATTAATTCAATAACTTAATTTAGTAAATTATTTCTGAGTAGCACTATAGAGAAGACTCTCAGCATATCAAAATGTCACATTTGGTTCCAAATCCACAGTATTTTTCATTGTCTTGAATGGGATTCAGTTTGGGTTTTCTCCCTATATGGGTCTTTCATTGTCTTAACTGCAAAAATAGTGGTATAATCCATCCTTGTATCTATACCCAGATCCTAAGTATCAGAGGGGGTTTGGGTGCATCAGAACAATATCATATGTGATCATGATATATCTTCAGTTTTTGTAGATCAATATATTCTTTGTTTAACAATAAGTAGCTGTGACTTTGCAGGGACTTATGAAGTCTGCAGAGAATCCAGGCTTCAACTGTTGCACTCCTTTTGGTGGAACAAAAAAATCAGAAAAAAAGATACAGTTTTTGAAATAAATTTTTTGAAGAGTGATGAAAGTTGAACTCCACTGCTACACCGAGTCACTTTAATGATATAGCAAACCTAAAGGTAACGGGAAACAAAATTTAGATTTACCACAATTTGCTTTATGCTGTAAGGATTTCTTCTGATTGCCAGTTTCGCTGGAAAAGTCCAACACCTGCCAAGAATTAGAAAAATAATTATATATGCAAGTGCATGGGAATATTCATGTATTTGTTTTTATGTACATTGAGTTAATTAAGAAACATGAAGCAAAGCATATTTTTCCAAAGGCATTTTATTTATCATGCAACAACGAAAATAGTAACATGAGTACATTTTTCTTCCTAAAAATGTAGATTTCTTTAGTTCTGAAAATTATTTTTATATACAGTGATCCCCCCTTACTCGCAGGCTGTTGGGTCTGAGTCATGGAATCCGCAAAGATAGCTAACCCACTACGTAGTCGAGTACGACACGCCCATAGCCCCACCGCCTCCCCATATAAGGTCTGGAGAATGGTCCTGAGAGAGGGGCTTGTTTCAGATGTCTGGCTGTGCTTGCCACACCAGCAGGGGGGCCCGGGCCCGGGCCTGGAGCTGGATACACTCGCAGTGCGAGGCACCGGGGCCGGGGCTGGCTGGGCTCGCCGTGCGAGCAGGGCGGGGGAGCGAGGACAGGGCTGGCTGTGCTCTCTGTGTTCGCGAGGTGGGGGGGCAGCGGGGATGAGGCTGGCTGTGCGAGCCGTGCAAGCGTGGAGGCAGTGGGGGAGTATGCGGCCGGCACCACGAGCTGCGCGAGGGGGGGTCTGGGGGCCAATCAGACTGAAGTTGCAGTAGGTTCTGCACACGCACCAGGTCCTGCAAATCACTGGAAAATCAACAGCGAGTAGGGGATCTCACCAATTACGGACCATGACTATGCGGAGGATCACTGTATATGAGATTTCACTTTCTCTGGGACTATTTTGTGACCCAAAATATTGATTTTTCTCTATATGTCTGCATTTACTGATGGTTTCATAAAGTAAATTCAACACATCTGCAATATTGTCAACTATCTCAGTTTCTCCGTATCTGTAAATCTATACAACAAAACAGCCAATGTGCAACTCAGTTAGTTTGCAAAAAAATAGACACTCATAGTGAAAAGCTTTATTATTTGCTGATATGTGACTCTTCTATATAGGGATTTGGAATATAGCACTTAGATTCCTTGGACATTTGAGATCTAGGCCTTGAGATCACAGGAGGACCATATCAAATTACCAGATCCATAAATGTGCTAAATCCATAAATGAAGTACCAGCTTAAAATTCAGACTGAAATATGCTTCCATAATTTCAGCTCTTTCATAGCTAGGAACTTTATTTTAATTTCATAGTTAAATTTATTCTTGGTTAATTTACAAAAACTTGTCTTGCACAAGCATTATCTTTTTTGTTTAAAGAGTTTTCTTTGTCCTAAGTATTTATTCCTGATGGAATAAAAAGGAAAGGAAAGAAAGTGTAGGAGGAAATTATATAAATTATATATATATGAATATATAATATAAATAAATACATATAAATAAATATAATGATATAAAAATAATAAAATTTATATAATTTATATACATATATATAAATTATATAAATTTTAAGCTATTGTTTTATTTTGAATTTGTATCTGATTCACCAAGCTATTCTTTTTTAGTTCCTAACATTATTGACTTAACATATAAGACTCTATGAACAAATACAAAAGTGGTGGGTTTGATTGCATCCTAGAATCACAGCTGTTTATGTCTGCAGGATTATGGAGATATTTTAAGATATTTATAATTAAAAGACATTTAAGCAGGACTATGAAGTATCAGGAAAGGCATGAAATCATAATCTTCATAGTAATTATATGTAATTCCACACAATTATTTTTTATATAAGTAATAACAGTGACCTCCATCCAAGGTGTGACTACATTAATTGTATGACTGGAGAAGTATGACATTTGCTCAACATCAGAGAAGTCCAACATGCCTTTGAAAGGCTGTGAATGCAGCGTTTACTCTTGTAAGCCACAATAATTCACAGAAGTACTGGGCCCTTCATCAGAATAGAAAGACAATGGTGTGTCTGAAGGCTACTTAGCTTTGACATATTTTCAAAATATTTTCTACCCTGAAGATGCGCAGTTCATTAATTAAATAATTTGCCTCCTAACCAAATGAAGTTATTCCAATCTCTTGGAATTCTTGTTTGCTGGCAGTCAATACTAGCAGAAAGAAAACAAAATTAAAAACATTAATTTCCCTGGGTTACAGTGGAATTAGTTTTAAGAAGTCTTAATAAATTTTTGTATGTGTGTTTGAATGGTTCAGCTTAAAACTTTCTACTACTACCAAGTATAGATAAAATGTAAGTTCGTTTTCCATTTACTTTTATTTGGTTTTATTCAGTACCTTTGTGTAAAATATTAGCAATAGGAATCAGTTTAAGCTTATATCAAAGTTGTAGAATGCAAAAGGAAAAGTACACAAGGAAAAGATGCAATTGGTTACTTATTATTTGTACAATTTATTTAAAATTACTATCTAAATGAAAGTCTTTAATCAATATATTTCTGAAATAGACCAAACCCCAAAGTATTAATTAGTTTTTACTGTTAGTTATACTGGATATGGGTAATTAATGTAAGAGGTTTATAGAGTGCATCCAGTGGATCTAAACATTAAAACCCGGATTTTTGCAATATTTGAGCTGAAAGTCTCAGAAAATTAGACCTGATCAAGCCTCTGTTTCTGAAGATAGTAATGTAGAAATTAGAAAAAATATATAAATGTTTATGAATTCTTAAATTAAGTATCAAATTTTATTTAATAATTACTAAGTACTCTGATTGCTTTTATTTTTTTCAGCAACACCTTCTTCCACAATGGTTAATACTCCATGAAGTTATCCCCTTCTTGTAGTGTCACTCTTGTATTGAAATGTAAATACAGTTATACCTCCTCATTTGTGAGAAACAGGTCATGCCAGGACTCTCGCAGAACATCAAATTCACGAACATGCGCAGGTCATTAATATGCAGGGAGGCCATGCCCATTGCTCCACCCCCCACTACTCCAGAGCACAGCGGACACTTTTCAGCTCCTCCCCACAGGCTCTCTCAGCACAGGGGAGCAAAGTGAACCGTTTCTGAGCCATTTATGACTGGGGAGACCCCCCTGAGAATCCCTGGGCTTCTCTTCAGCAATGCTGCTGCTTCTGCAGCCAGGGCCGGGCTGCTGTGACGGCATGTGCTCACACTGCCTTGCTGGGCCACTGCTTCCCCCCTCCCTTGCCCCCCC
>WEKX01010603.1:0-41705 GCA_013390025.1 Pitta sordida | reverse complement strand
CCCCCCAGCCCTGGTGCTCATGCCTACGTTGTCCCAGATCAACGCAATGTCCTGGCCCCACGTGCTGCCTGTGTGGCACAGGCAGGCTGCAGCTGCGGCAGCAGAGTTAGAATGTTCCATTTCTTCCCCGTCCCAGCACACAGCATTTGCCCCACCAATGCCATGGGCAGCTCAGCCCCACTTTCCTGGGGCACTTCCCTTCCCCACCTGCAGCCATGGAAACAGTAACACATGCCCGGGGGTGGTCAGTTCCCTGGCTACGCTTAGAGTAACAGGGGACAGCGTGATTTATGGCCCTCCCTGTGGGGCCGGGCCAGTCCCATCCCACAGGGATCCCACTGGGAGCAGAGGCACTGCGTATGCGTCAGCCAGGGAACGTCGCAAATCGCTGAATTAGAATTGCGAGAAAAATTCCTTCCAAATCAGCGACGTCGCAATGGAGGGGTTGCAATGCATGCAGTGAGTAAGTCACAAGGAGATTCTCTTTCAAATTCCTTTATTTATGTGCTCTCGGTCTCCTTACGGGTGTTAGATGGTGAGTTGGACTAGATGATCCTTGTGGGTCCCTTCCAACTCATAACATTCTGTGTGTGTGTAATTAGAAGAAACCTAAAGTAATAGTGGGTACTCAGGGAAATCCACAGTAGAAAGAAGTCCTCGACTAGTGCAGAGCTAGCTAAAAAGAATGTTCTTTATACTGTATCTCTGTTGTGATCTGAATTTGGAAGACTGTAGTTCCTGAGCCTGCCGGAGCTCCTCTATTGATGCACTGCTCTTACAAAGTGTAATCAAACAGCCTAGATTACAACAGCTAAGAATCTGATTTAAATGTTACCAGATCCAGTGCAGAAGTCCTTGAAACGATAATCTTTTCCACTGTGGTCTGCCGTTGCAGCTACAGATTAAAGCTGGGGCAGGAGAGGTTCTCCTTCATTGATTTCTTCACTTTATAATAGAAAATAATTTAATAGCCTGTACGCATTATAATTATGTAATATTCTGTTTTTACACTGAAGTGTATCATTCAACAAACATAAAATTAGTATAAGACTCTGTATGTCTTTGAAGTAAAATTTCTGATAAATTTCTCCCAGAGAATTAAGAGGTAAGTAATTAGAAATATAATATAGAACATTTTTATGGATTAGTCCTTTCTACAGAGATAAATTGCCTATTGGCAATGCACTTACTTATTAATTAGACCCTGCAAACCTATTTATAAAGAATAGCCAAGGAAAGGACCTATTGAAATGTCATTCTGACTTTACCAGGTGAAGTTCTGTTTGTTCCAACACCAAAAAGCAACCTAATTATCTCATATATGATTCCAGAACCCTTCAGAATGTTGTAAATGTGAAAAAGCTAATCAACAGGCTTAAGGCCAAGGATATGAAATTTTGAATTAGCCATTCTTTGGAAAAATACATTTAAATGGAGCTTGGAAGTTACAGAATGTGCAATACCCAATTAAATTTAATCTTTATAGAATCAACCCACTTCTCTATGAAAGCAGGGTACATTAAGCACTTGTATTCTCACTTTTACTGGACAGAGAATGAATCATAAATCAAAGAGCCCAATTAGTCCACTCAGATGGATTTCTTTATTCCTGTACAGCAGTAGACTAATCATATACGAGGTAATCTCTATTGTAAACCTTTAGCTATGGATGAAAGGAGACCCTCGACCTCTCATCATCACTGGTGCTACACTTTAGTATAGTATTTTAATATACATTACATGAATGCACGAATAAGTGTTTGCATGACTCTCTTCCTTCTTCCTTTTGAAGAATCGATGTTGGTGACAGGCTAGTGTGTAACCTATACCGCTATTTATTCACAGAGCAAGTCAGAGAACATATAGCTCTCTTTATTCTAATCTCCTTGATATCATGCTAGGCACTTGCTCTGAATGGATCTCACTTCCCTCTCTGTAGACTTGCAAAAGTCAGCGAAGAACCAGGGCTGCTGCTCCTCTCCTGTCTGCCCAATATCACATATGATGGAAGGGCAGCATTAGGGCTGCATTTGTCATTTCCCTTGGCTGCAGGATTAAGAAAGTTTGGTTAAAAAATATACGTTATAGCCATGTAAAAGGGATAGAGATCTAGGGGAATCTATCTAACAACCTGTGCAGTTTCCTCTTTAAGAATCCTGTTTTGGTTTACATGCATTGTAGACTGGATTGAGTGGCTCTTTCTCCACATAGCCCCCAAAAGGCATTGTATATTTGTTTCCTCAGTTTTTGAAAACTCAGAAATGTTTGAGAAGCAACAAAAGAACAATTACCCAGACTGAAAAATCTTGTCTTCCAAGACCCTCAAGACAGGGGCCATCAAAATCACTAACCACTTTTCCAAAACATCTGCAATAGAGACTTCCAAATTCACTTGGTCATTTTGAAGGTGAAACTACCTCTAATACGTAGTAATTTAAGCGTGTTAAACTGACTCTGGAACATGAGCCCACTGGGTATGGGGCTTCAGCGCAATCTTGGAAAGTTAGAGTCATTTACAAGACAGACCATTTCTTTAGCCTAATAAAGCAAGGCTGAGAGGGAAATGCAGTCTATAAACACATCTAGAAATATAGGTTCCTGAGTAGAGAAATGCTACTCTTACAATGAGTACATTAGGACAGTAACAAGTTGTTGGAAAGGTGTCTCTCAAACATTTACGTTGCCAGTAAAAAGAAGGTTCCCAACAAGTACAGCCACTAGATCTGTGCAGCAGCAGAATCAGGGGACAAACAACTCAGCTATTCTCCTGCGGGACCTTGTTAAGTTAATGACTGATGTGAGATCATCTGACAGCAAGAGATGACCATTTATTCTCAAAGCAGGAGTCAAATATATGGGAAACAAAGAGCCATATATAAACAAGGTTTAACACTAAGCACTTCTTTAAAGACAGTCTTCACCTGGCCTACCTCAACATTTACCAGTTTCTTCTTTCTTACTACATGCTTCACTTCTTGAGGCCAGAGCTCTGACACCAGCTTTGCAGCACTAAATACAATGCACTGCTCTGCAATAAATCACCAGATTAGGAACTATCAGCATCAAATCTAGAATTTTTCAAACTCTTTTTACTTTTGCACCAAGGTTCAGCTGTTTTGCATAAATTACATATCCTTAGACTTTTAATGAAGAGTTTTCCTAGAATGCAGCAGTTCGTTTTCTATACTCCCTAAAAAGAAGCAAAAATGCTTGCTTAAAATAATATGCAGATATTCTGGCTCTGATTGGGAGAAGAGGGACTCTTTGAAAGACAAAGATGAAGAACTGTTTTAGAACAGAAACAAATGGTTGTAAGACATCTGGCAAACATATTTGTGACCACTTTCTCTTAAAAGCATTTCAATAACATAAAAAATAAGCAAAGAGGAACCTTACAGGCTCTGTATAAATGAATTCTTCTCTATCACCAAGCTGATGTGTAATGACTTGACACTACCCCATTAATAGCTTGACTATTTCATAAGCTACTGATAAAAGTAGCTCTGAGTACATTTCTGAAATAGAAAGGCCTTCACTGATAGAGCAGAGAAAGTTTTTAGCTTCTTTTCTGCTTTCACAGGTTCACAGGTTATTCTGAGTTGGAAGGGACCCTCAGGATCATCTAGTCCAACTCCCCACCAACTAGACCATGTCACTGAGCTTCTCATCTAGTCTTCTCTTAAACGCCTCCAGGGATGGCGACTCCACCACCTCCCTGGGCAGTCCATTCCAATGAGAAATCACTCTCTCTGTGAAAAACCTCTTCCTAACATTCAGTCTAAACCTCCCCTGGTGTAGCTTAAGGCCATGTCCTCTTGTTCTGGTGTCATCAGCCTGAGAAAAGAGATCTACACCCACCTGGCGGCAACCTCCCCTCAGGTAGTTGTAAACAGCAATTAGGTCACTTTTGAGCCTCCTCCAGGCTGAACAACCCCGTTCCCGTAGCCGCCCCCCATAGGGCTTGTCCTCCAGTCCCTTCACCATTTCCCTTCATTCCAAAAATGGGATATGTGTAGAATAAGAGCAAATTACTAATAAGAAATTAAGTAAATTACTATTATTACTAATAGTAAGCAGATTGCTATAAGTAATTACTAATTAATAGCAATTGCTATTGCTATTAAACAAAGTACTATTAAGCAATTTAATATTGTACTATAATAAGCATATTAATATAAATATACTTATATGCTTATTATATAAGGAAGTATAATTACTATTAATATGTAGTTAAAGTTGCAATAGGTAATTGCATCTACATATTAAAAGCATTTCTATTTCATGTATAGAAACAACGTAGGCTCTTAGAAGCTATGGTCTCATTAAAATGTGAAATAGGGCTTCTAAATGTCCAGACCAGTTCCAGAAAAAGATCCAGAAAAGGCATCTTACACATTCTCCTCATGTACACCTTTTAAGCATATTATCCTATGCAAAACTCTAATACTAAATAATTACCTCAATGGGGAAGAAAAAGATCCTTTTTCTCCGTTTTTCATCCCATTATGAAAACCATCTCCTTTTTTCCCCAAAACATAATCCACTGAAAATATTGTTCTTGACATGATAATGTTGATGTTTAGATATTCACCTCTTTTACTGTATCATTATGATTTATGTTCAGTTTAATCTTCGAATAATATCACATTTTTATTTACAAAAGATGATCAATTAAGTTATTGAAAATACTTATCTTCACAAAGGGGTTTCTTTCCCCTCCTAAGTGGCCTGCACACATCTCTGAACAAAACTGAAATCACACTTTCCCTATTTGTTTACTTAAGAAGCAATAGATGTAAAAGACAAATCTCTAGTTTCCTACCGCCAGTCCTAAACCAGCTTGATAACCTGACAAGTGATTTGTCTGTGGCTGTTCTAGAGAAGCAAGGAGAAAAATGGAAAACATTGTAGTTGCCTGGGCAGTGCAAGTCCTGAGAGGACACAAGATCTGTTGATGTATCCAAGGTCAGCCTTCTCTGCCAGTCACACAGCAAATGGGAAATCTCCATTGGGAAGTCAGTGGATGTTTGTGAGAAGGACAAGCTGCTACTGCAAATCTCATTCTGCCAGGCTCTCTGCAATACTCATCTCCATAAACCAAGGCTGGCAGTTGTTAGATTGCTGCACCATAAATTTAAGTTCTGCTGTAACTGTTCCTCTCAACAGCATAGCTCTACACCAGCTTTGCAAGGCAGTGGTGAGATTACTAAAGCATGGGAAAGCTTCTGGCAAGTGGAGGAGGGAGAAAGAAAATAAGGGAAAATAAAGAGGTAGTGGAAAGCATAGGTAGTATCACAAGAAGCAGTTGATATTCTTTTCCATCTCCTTTCCCCCTTGCAAGAAAATAAATTATTCCTGTATACATATCTCTCTTCCCAAAAGGTCCATCTTTGGGGAGAATTCAATATGCTCATACATGAAGTTATAACTATAATTTGCATCCAAGCTACCATCCTCATATTTTTAAACATAATTTTTTTCTCAGACTTTCAGGTGGAATTCATAGTCCCTCAAACTCAGTCAGAGTATCAGAGGGATTTTTAGGGTTTTAATAATTTTTATGTGCTTTTATTGGCTGTAATTTTAAATCGTTTTGTCAACTTTTGTAATTCTCACAATTTTTTTCACAATCATGAGGGTTGTTCTTGAGTGGGTGATGAATGTACAGATGCACATAAGCAGGCAAATCCTCTCTATGGTATTAGGACCATAAAATATGCTCTTCTAGTTCTGATCCAGTTCCACTTCAGGGTTATTCTGTCCCTTTCTGTAAGAGTTCCAAGGGGTAGCTTTAAAAAACAAATTCCATTCAATAAAACAAAACCTAATTAGTTCTATTCTGTAAGATCACAGGTAGTCCTAGGTTCTCGTAGAAGCAAAATTCTAGAGAAACATGGTGAGATGTTTTTTTAACCTATACCACAATATCCCTTCACAATTTTATTCCTTCCTCCCCAGTGGTTGCATTTTCTCAATCAGTGACACTCTCCTGGGTATTTGTTTCCCTCCTAGCAGTAGTCCTGACACTCCCTTTGTGGCTGCCCCTTTCATTCTCCTAATTAATGCAATGCTTTGATTCCACTCTTATGACATATTGCAGGTGGGTTGTAAGATTGGTGACATGTGTCAAGGAACATTAGCAGGCTGAAAATTTGTCTAATTCAGTGAAATGCTGCAATTTCTCTTCAGTTTTATCATTTAACCTTATCATGACCACTTGCCTGTGGAGTTGAGGTGAACAGTGTTACATCTTCCACAATTAACTCCTCTCAATGTATTAATTGAGCTTTAAATCTCCTGTGGAAAGGTTGCTATGACAAGGGTAAAAGCCATTCTTTAACTCAAATATCAAGTCAGGCATATTATTCTGGAGGTTAGTATTTCCCCTGTCACTGCTAGGTTTTGCTAAAATGCATGTAAAAATTAACAGGCCTTTTATACTGTCTCTGCTTGCTAACCCTCAGAAGAAGCTACTGTGGTATTGTTACAATGAGGTTATCAATTTTGTATTATAGACACACATATATGCATATGTACAGATATATATATATAAGACCTCTAATAAGTGTCCATTTTTTCCCTTTTAACCACTCCACCTTCATTGTAACACCAAAAATCCATGTTTCACGGTTCTGTGGTTTTCTGTGGAGAGCAAAGTATCAGGAAGATAATACATTAAAAATGAAAGACACGTTCTTCCATCAGATGCCTTATAGGTAAGCTGGAAATGCAAAAAATATTTCTGGAATTACAGGATCAAAAGTTTGATTACTACAACTTTTTTTACTTTAAGTTGAGTGAATGAAAATTATGTATATTTAAACAAATTTTTCTGTGTATAGAGACCATATGCATCTTTGTTTCTTTTCACTTTTTTTTAAATTACTTATGCCAGAAATACTAACATACCACAAACTACAGGGAAGAAAATTTATAATTAAGTACTATGGCATTAGTCTGTTAGTATATCAAGTATTTACAAAGATGTTTTTGCACTCAAATGTTAATAATAAGATAGGGATTGGGGGTGGAAAACCACTTTTCAAGAGAAGACTTCAAAATTATGTCCAACTTTGTGAACCATTCATTGGCTTAGGCTAAAATAGATTCTGTCAAACTAGACAGAAATAGCAATATTATCATCTGATCCACGCAAGATGATTTTGTTTTTACATGAAGTTGCCAATATTCGAAAAAATTGCAAATCAGAAGTCTACATATTTATGAGAACTAGTCTCCATAAATCTCAAATTTCACCATGTTAGATGTTTCTTTCTAAATGAGAACAGTAAACTTGCAAGTGAAATTTGTAAATCAGTTTTATCACCATCTATGTGTGCATATGTATGATTTATGTTTGGAATACCAAACTAATCTTATAAGTAGGTCTGATAATGTTTTCTACTTCAAATTTTGTCTTTCTATAGGAGGTGAGAGGGGAGTCATTATGGCTGGTATCATGAAAGAGTATGCATTTCATATGTTGTGCATGCAGTACCACACAGTCTCCTTATTGCAATGGAACTATGAACCTTACAAGAGTAAATCACAGAATCACATAATTAGTAACGTTGGAAAAGACCATAGAGATCAAGCCCAACCTATCACCTGTTACCTAACCTGTTGCCATCCTGCTACCAACACACCGTCCTACCTATAACACACTACCCTAATATCTAGGTCATGCCACCAAGTATGTCATCCAACCTTTTCTTAAACACGTCTAGGGATGGTGACTCCACCACCTCCTTGGGCAGCCCATTCCACTGAGATCACCCTCTCTGTGAAAAAGTTCCTCCTAATGTCCAGTCTAAATCTCCCCTGACACAGCTTAAGACTGTAAGAAATCCACTTTAGTACAGTGGTAAGTGTCCCCACCTGGCGTGTGGGACACCCGGGTTCGATTCCCGCCAGGGAGACAGTGTTAAGAGTTGGACTCGATGATCCTTGTGGGTCCCTTCCAACTCAGAATATTCTGTGTCCTCTCGTTCTATCACTTGAAGCCAGAGAGAAGAAACCGACACCCAGCTGACTACAACTCCCTTTCAGGTAGTTGTAGAGAGTGGTAAGGTCTCCCCTCAGCCTCCTCTTCTCCAGACTGAACAACCCCAGCTCTCTCAGTCGCGCCTCATAGGGCTTGTGTTCCAGCCCCTTCACCATTCTTGTCATCCCTCTCTGGACATGCTCAAGGATCTCAACATCCCTCTTAAACTGAGGAGCCCAGAACTGAACACAGTACTCAAGATATGGCCTAAGCAGTGCCGAGTACAGGGGGAGAATAACTTCCCTAGTCCTACTGACAGCACTATTCCTGATGCAGGCCAGGATACCATTGGCTTTTCTGGCCACCTGGGCACACTGCTGGCTCATGTTAAGGTTTCTATGATTCTTTAGAAAATGATCCAATTGGTTAAATCTACAATCTGTAAAAAGTATCACCACATTTTGATTCACCGATATAGTACTATGAATCAAACAGCTGCAAATTTCCAGTTCCATAGTCATCTACAATGACAGAAAACTACAGAAATGGGGACTGGATGCTCATTTGCTTGTTTTATAAATATAACAGCATAAACCAGCTAAAAACATTATCTTCCTCTATTATTATAATAGAGACAGCATTTTCTGGGACCTCTACTGTTCCAGATACCTGTAGCAGTGATTCAAACCAGTAGTAGTTTGCCATGATAATAAAATTATTTATTGTCTGCATATTCTGTAAATTACATTCACCCTGAAAAAATAGTAAATTGTCTTCAGATCTGTTTTATATATCTAAGCAGTAGTTTCATTATCAAAGCTACAGACAAGTAAATCTAGAATAACTGATGACTTTAGGCATCAAACGAATCAAGGGATTGCATTCTTTTGTGTTTTGTCATCTTCAGTGCATCCAAAAAACAACTGAAAATAAAGGATACCTTTCTGGTCTTGTATGTTGTGAAATACTAAAACTGTGAATAGGAAGAAAGATGCTGCTGGAGGTCAAATTTGTAATGCTTTTTCATTTCCTCTAGTTGCTTTGTAAGCTGCTAGAAAAGCTTTCCCTTTTTCCTGAAATTAACCTTCAGAAATCTTCATAAATCAGTTTACACACTTTGCCCAGTCTTTTCCACAGTCTTTTCCTCATGGTTTTACACATTGTTTAAGGAGCTATCTCAAAATATATCCCTGTTAACCATATATGTTTGTCTGAAGTTGTTTCACATCTAAAATAAGCCAATTAATTAGTCATGATGGGTTCTTTTCAGCTGCACACTCATTTTCAGATGAATTTATTGAAGGAAAGGATTTACAGCATATGGACTCACAGACTTCTCATGAGTTAAACTGGCATCTATATGTACAGCTTTCAGTAGAGAACTCTAGAGTAATATTTACAATGTAAATATCAACTTTTATTACATAAGAAACAAATATATCACAACTTTCACTTCACAACATATTTGTTCTGATTTGATGACTAAAGTCATCTCTTTGAAATACTATGTGGAACTCAAAAATAGCTTGTTCTTGCCATAGACTTTATCAGTTGTCCTTCAGAGGTCCTGAAAAGCAAAGGAGAAATATGCTTTAAAAGTGTAGTACCACTACTTTTTCTCACTTATTCAATGCCAGACGTTTTAGATGGTGTAAAATCCAGGAGTAGATAATGTTTTTAATAATCTTGTCTAGAAAGAACATGTCTTTCCAGAATCACATCGCTTACAAATTATTTAATTCCTCAAGGCATAAGCAGTTTATGTCTTTTCTGGTCTTTGGGAGCTTTAGAGGAACTGCCACATTTGTGGAGAGGAAAAAAAAAATCTTATTTTCTTTCAGTCTTGAAAGGAAACAAAGTTTGGATAAATGTCTTTTCTTGTATCATCCCCAACTTCCCTTCCTCCACCTCCAGAACAGTTATCTACAATAGTAGTCTTTTAATCTTCCGTCTTACTTGTATTTGAGACCCAGTCAAATGCCAAAAAACATTCTATCATTAATTTCATAATACACTTGCCAGAATACCAAACCAAATTCACTTCTATGTTACCCTTTCAATATTATGTCCCTGCAAGTGTTGATGTAGAGAGGTTTTTATTCCAGTAAACCAAAGAAGCACACTAGGGAATGATTTTAGGAAAAAAAAAGTATTAGCTAAATGGAAAACAGTAACTGTAAGATCTGCATGTCAGATGATCCTGCCTTAGGTGAGGGTCAAGTGCTTCCTTAATGCTTAAGGTTCGTGTTGTTCATCTCCTTAGTTCCAGGGGCAACTCCCTTCTGATGAAACAGATGTTAAACAAAATCTGCAGCATTTTTTCTAATTAAAAGAAATATTCCTTGAGTTTGTTCTCTGAAAAAATATGTAATAACTTTTGTAATTAAGAATGAGTCAGATCTAGTTTTATGCTATAGTGCACATCAGTTGAAACACCCCAGTGAGTTAGGTGCATTATTAACAGCACCATTTAATTAGGAATTTTCAATAACAGCAGTTGTGGGATAACTTAAATCTTATTATTAAAAGTATTTTTTTTCAGACACAATCTCTATAATACAGTGTTTCATGAATTATGACTGTCTTTCCTAAATGATTCTTATTTTCTAGGAGGCCACGTTTCATGTACAATTAATCTCATTTTATGGGTCGGGTCAAGTCAAGTAACAGCAATAGGAAAGAAAATCTGTGCATACCAGTGGGAGGTGGCTCAGCAGCTCATCTACTGAATCATAGTTTTCTGAGAAGGAAGGTTCAAGAAGTTCTGCATCATCTCTAAGTTTAGCGGGGTTTAGCTCTTCCTGGCTGTTGTGGATCAGAAACAAGTTTTATTGCTCCCAAAAGAAAAATCAAAAATGAAAGCAAAGCCTTCTTCTAACTGTAGCTTCTGCACATTTTGCTACATTTATGCCGAAGTATTATAAAACGTGAAATAGCATGTTTATTGAATAGGACACATGATATTTAAAAGCAGTTGTCTAAATGAGTGAATATACAGACAGAACACAAGACCTACAAAAATATATGCTGGCACTTCTCATCTGTATTGATTAGGATATGTGGTCTTTCAGGCAGGGACTTTGAAATTTTCATTTCATGTGTTTACTTCGAGGCAAATTTTCAATAAATTTCTTTATAAAATTATTGCTCATGTTCCATAGCTCTGTGGATTCTTTCCTTAAGAAGTTTTTCATAAATAACAGCATCTTAGTAATCTGTCAGAAGCCTTTTAAAATTGCCAGATGCCATCTTCTCTTTATTCTTTTATTCTAATCTGATTGTAGTGTCTGTTCCAGTCAGGAAGAAAATGCTGTCTGTATTTGAAAACCATGTTATGAACTACGTTATCAAGTCATTAGTGTTCATTGCCTCTTGTCTGTCCTCTCTGTCTACATACACAGATATAAACATTTTTCTGTCTTAACACCATAAAAATATGGAAACAATATATTATTTTCTTTCTTGTAGTACCTTCTTTTTCCAGTTAAAACTGAGTTTAAGTATTTCTTCACAGCCATCTGCTTTCGAAAGCGGCTGTAGTTGTCAGTGAAGACAGCATCAGAATGGCGTTTGACAGGACTGTCCTGGGAGCTGGCAATACAACAGTTTTTACAAAGTAAAAATTAATAGACGTTATCGGTTTAAAAGAATGTACCATTAAATGAGTGAAACAAACTTTACAATGTTGATTAGTTAAATAAAATCAAATTTTCATTTTAGCTTTCACTTCCAGATATGACTTGGGATCTTTCTTCTGTTGAAAAGAAGCCACTGCTTGTATTGCTTACTATGTACTTTAATAAAAAGGATCAAATTCCAAAGATTGGTATTGAAGTCTTTTGGGGCATACCTTCCACTGACTTTTTTCTCATACTCAACTTTGCCATGGTCTATCCAATTAGGATCCATATTCAATGATTTCTAGCATCCTTACCCCGGGAGTTCTGCAAGATCAAGTGATTGAGTGTGGAATTCATTAATGTTTCCTATTTGTTCTTATAGCCTAGGTTATGCTTTTTAATAAACAGACTTTATTCTGATTTCTATCATTTGTGTAAATATATTCTAGTGCAATGGTGCAGCCCTGCTTCAAGTCACAATAAATTCTTAAAGGACCTGGTCACTGTTCATACTGAACTCTGTGAAGGGAGAGCCTGCCTCTGAGGAAAGCTACATCCCATAAGTAGCTATAAATACTTGTTCTAAGGAGCCTTCAGGAGACAAAACACGGCTTATGAAATCCAGACCCGAAGGCTTATTTTTCATGCACAATCTTGGGAAGCCTCAGTGTGTTCTGTTTCAAGTGCACTATGTTAGTTTACAACACATGAGAAACTGGAACTGTATGTTCTGGAACAAAAGCAGCATTGACATAAATGGAGGACCTAATTTTTACTCAGCATTTGAGCATATGAAGCAGACTGTCAATGGAACTTTCATAGTGGATCAACCCAAAGTATTCTCCTATTACATTCCCCAAAGTGTCCGGTAGTTGCAGCTTAGGGATATAAAAAGAAGGAAAGTATACAATGATCCTTCCCAGCACCCTGCGACCTTTAGATTGTGAATGTTCTGGTCTGGAAGTTGCATCCAGACCCCTTGTCTATGAATCTTCCTCATTCTTTTTTGAATCCTGCTACAATACGATCTCACAAACACCTGGCAATAGGTTCTACAGTGAGGAAAAAACCTATTCTTTTAGATTTTTCACTATAAGACCACTGTTTCTTACTTTCATTGAGCATTACCCTGTTGTTACATAAGTACTGAGTAATCATTCCCTTAGTATTTACTGTTGCCATTCATCCGCCAAGCTAGTAAAAACAGTACCATATAAATGAATGAGCAAACTGGCATGATAATCATTATAATATTGCCAGTATATATTATCCATACTTTGTGCAGTGTCTGTTGCTCTACCTCTCACAGTTGTATCAGGAATGAATAGTAATGTACTCATTCAGTAATATCAGTAAATACTTATATAGGATTTTCAGCTCCTCATAATTACATGAGCTTCTCTTTCATTATCTCTAAATCATAAAAAAGGACAACTTAGGTACAGAAGGGTAAAAAATTGCCAGTGAAGCCAGCTAGGAAAAAAAATCTACCTAATACAAGTGTCACCTCACCTAACTCGTTTTCTAATAAGCGAATGGAGATATCTCTTCACAGCAAGTTTAGCCAAAAGATGGCTGTAGACACTGGTGAAAATTCCATCAGCATGCCTTGCATTTCTGAAATGGACAATAAATAAACTCTACAATACAGCTTGGGTTCATATCATTTTGATAGTGTTCATTTTTCAAACATACTACTTTCCTTACTTTATCTATTGTACACATTAAATCAAACTAATTTCATAAAACAACTTCCAGATTTCCACGGCATACTTTTCAGCCCCTCCTGGTAAGTGAATGCCAGACGTGGCAATGCAATCAACATTTCTGCCAAAGTCCATACTGCTGCCAGTATACAACCAGCAGCTATGTGTTTTTCTTCTGTAAATGAGTCTTCCTTTCCTATTTCTGTTTGGAAATGTGAATGATCTTTGGGTATAAACTAAGTAATCCATCATCGCTTGTATTTATGATGAAGAAACTCACCTATCAATAATTCTGGACAGATCAAAATAGAATTTCTCATTTTCAGGTAGTGTGTTCTGGAAAATATCTGATTCTGACTTTAATGACCCCCGGGCATGGTCAGGTTCACTGGCTCCATCAAAAGGCATTCTGTTTCCCAGTCTGTTGGAGAAAGAAACCATATAAGGTATAGATAGCAAAGGACAAGCAGCACTGCACTGCAGCTTACATTGTGGTTTGTGTCAAAAATTCACATCTACCTACTTGAAGCTGTAGGGCAATCTAAAGAAGGCTGGATAAAACAAATGTCACTTTCAGGTAGAATCCATGCAGAATGGCAGATCAATTGACATAACAGATCCTTCCCTCAAATGTGTATTTTCTAGATATATGTTGCCATTGTACGCAATTTATTCCAGTGAACAGTGCATAAGGTACGGTGATCACAGCACAAGTGACAACCATGAAGCTTTTTGTAACAACTATACTTTGTATAAATGATGGATGTCATTAACAGCCACCACCTATGCAAAGTGAAAACAGTTCCTGTGATGTACTAACCTCCTAGTTAAGGTTTAAGATGTGCATTGAAATGCAGAATGAAATAGTTCTTAGCCCTTCTCTAAAGAAAGCAAATACATCGAGAACTTTGAATTAAATACAAAGTGGAGTTACGCATCTCCGTGGATTTTTATTGTCTCGTAAATATTCACATTTAATCTCTTAAAATGTATCATAGCAATTGCTCTTTATAAACTGATTTAGAATTTCTTCACATTGCCATAAACTGCTGTTTCTTATGATGTGTCATATTTTATCAAGGGCAGTCTTACTGCATAACAGTAGTTTGGCATCAGACACTCCTTGTGGCTGCACTTACGTTCTGTGGCAAACAGGCTGCCATCACTATAGGAAACTCCTGCATGTGAGGATGCACAGGTATCACCTACTAAAAGTAGGACAGGCTATTGCTCTTGTAATTTTACAGTCACTATTAGCACTAGTTATGTATCTCAGTCATGTAAGACTGTTGTCTGGTAAAAAAACCGTGCAAAGTTGCTATGTAAAATAAACCAGCTCAACTCACACCTTTTGGAAGTCAGTCACTGGGCTGTTCTGCTGTACCGTTTTTGTCTTTTTGCGTATTTTGTTCCTCTTACCTAAATGTAAACCGCGCCGTTCTGCCACGTAATTTAATTTACCTGGACGTCTAACAGCAACTTCAACTAACCAAAGCACCCACTGGTAACAAACCCTGCACACCGGTCTGTTCCGATGGACACGCTCATGTCCCAGGGCACTCCCGCATCTCACATCCCCTCGCCTCCCGCACACACGGCGGTCACCGCTCCCCAGCCCGTGGGGCAGCGCTACCGCCGCCGGCTCGGGAGGTGCGTGCGTGTCCCGGGGGCTTTCACAGGGTGAGTTCGGCGAGCACCGGCCGGCACACGCCTCACCCCAGCCTCGCCGCGGAGACCCCGCGCACCCGCCCAGCCGCGGGCAAAACATCCCGAGGTGAAGCGCTTTTTGTTGGAAGGGGACTGGCTGTTCCCACACCACCCTTGGCCCCCCGGGCGGGGCTGGGCAGGACACACGGGCCCCCTTACCGCGGGACGGGAGGGAAGGCGGCGCCTCGCGGGGGCAGCGCCCGCGCCCGCCAGCAGAGCGCGCTGAGGAGGGCGAGGGCGAGGAGGAGCGGGGAGGCGCCGCGGTGCTCCATGGCCGCCACCTGCGGAGGGAAGAATGCAGCCGTCACCCACCGGCCCGGCCCTCCCGCACACACACACACCGGCCCCGTGCCGCGGTACCGGAGCTTCTTCTCAGACCGCCGACCAACTGCTCCGGCCCGTCCCAACCCCGGTGCTTGTCCCGGTCCCGAGAGACGCCGCCGGCAGCTCCACCGCACTGCGACCCCACTGCCGTCAGGGAGAGCTGGCAGCCCCGAAGGCGAGCCCGAGCCCGGTGCGAGGGGAAGTGGCTCCCGGGGCTTAGCAAATTAAGTGGCAAAAAGAGAGGGTCCCTCCACGGCTGCCCTGGGCCGTCAGAATCTCTCCCCGGTCCCCGGCGGCCGGGACGCCTTCCCTGCAGGTCCGGGAGGGGAAATGAGGAGCCAGGGTGCGGGACGGGGATGCCTCCTCGATCCGCTGGAAGTAACTTGCCGCTGCAGAGGAGGGAAAGTTACTCACGGAGCCGCGAGTCCGTCGGTGGGTCTGGCTGTGCGGGCGCGGAGCGCTTCAGGGGCAGGGCGCTTTGCTCCGCTGCGCGGCTGCCGGAGCGGCGGCAGAGGGTGAGGAGAAGGAGGATGAAGAGGAGAGCTCCGTCTCGCCGCACGCTCTGAGCTGCCCACCGCGCCGCCGTGTTTTATAGCGTTTGCACGTTTCTGCTGCCGAAGAAGCAATCACGTTACTGGAGAGACGTCACTCTTCCCAAGGGGACGATCGCTTTTGTTCAGGACAGTCAGAGACTTATATTTAACTCATGAGCGCACCCTACCTCTTCCCCCTTCCCCCATCCCCTCCGGCCCTTATTCGATTTATATTAATGACATAGTTTTGCGGGGAGCGGAGTCACGTCGGCGGGGTGATTCCGGCACGTCAGGCAGGAGAGCAGGCGACCGTCAGGGGCTGCGGGGGGCACGCCGGACTCTGCACCGCTGCTCGCCCCTGGGATAACCAGAGGGGAGGTGGCTGCACCCCTCGGGGCCCTCTGCTGCTCCCCCCACACCCATAACCCCCGTCCTTCCTCATGGAGCCCCCTACTCCGCCCTCAGGGTTGCTCCTTTCCCTAGCTCTTCGCCGGTGTCTCCACGCTGAGCTGGTCCCTCTCCGTACCTGCAGGTTCCTGCCCGAGGTGCGCAAGGAGCTCGTCTTAAACCCAAAATTTTTCTACGGGCTTTAGCTTCATTTTAGCAAGTATCGGAGTGTTTGCCAGTCTTTGCTTTTTCGTTTAAACTCTGTGTATGTTCGTGAAAAACGGATTAACCTTCACATCTAAGCGCCATTTGGTGCAGCCAAGCACCGCAGGTGCTTGTGACTGTCCGGCGGATCGAAGCGCCAGCACGTGCTGCACGGGTGCGCAGGAAGCGCGGCTGGAGCGTATGTTAAATCTCCGTGAGCAGAAGGGGAATTAGCTCTTCCTTCTAAGGTTCTTAGGTCCAAACCTCGGGGCTGGAGCCACTGTCACATCAAGAGAGAATCAAGTAATTTCAAGCCTCTGATTTTCTCTCCTTCGAATTTTCCCCACCTGAGATCTGTAGGAAGCAGGGAAAGAAACCTGGCTGAAGTAGGCGTGGGACCCGCGGAGGGGGTGGGAGGGCAGGGCTGCTCTTGCAAGCGCCCCTTCAGTTTTGTACCGTGTCTTTTTGATGCCTGCCTTGAAATATTTGCCAAACAATCTCGGAAGAATTTTAGCTGAAAGGGTCGTTATCCTCTTTTTTCTTTTTTTTTTTTTCCTTGAGCTTTTGTGCCTCTTACCCTCCTACTCAGTAACGATTGTGTCAAATCCATACAGGCGATTTCACCATTTCTTCTCTCTTCTAATCAGTTTCTCTGTTTCATGTTTTAGTAAAGGTTAGGCAAGCTCAATGCCGAAGATCCCGCGATGCTTAATCGCATTTTCTAATTCAGTTACATAAAGAATAAGTGAATTAGATTAAAAATGCCTGGAAATTTGTTTCTCGGATGACAGCTGTGACTAAAAGCAGAGTTCCTGCAGTAGTCTAATTTCAGGAAATATTCCCCTTGTTACTACGTAACTAGAGGTCGAAGATGCTATTCTGCTCTGGAATGGCGAGATGAGCATCGATAGCAACGTATCCCCCTCACCCCTCAGAACTATCCCAATTAGGGCACATAGGCGTTGGGCTGTATGCCTGACCGGGGGAAATGCAGTGAACTTCACCCAGCTGCTTGAAAGAGAAGGAGGAGAAACCCATCTCCTGGGTGGCGTAAAGACGAGTCGCCGGGGAGCTGCGAAGTCTGCGAGTGCCCAGGCTCCTGGCCTGGAGCGGTGAGGGAGGAGTGGACGCGGCTCTCGGGTCCGGGGACCAGGGCTCGGGGGAACCGGACTTCCACAGCTGCCCGGTCCCCCGCCCTCCCCCACACTAATCAGCCTCAGTCACTTTGCTTCTTAGTCTCACTCCCGTCGAGGGAGCCACTGCGGGAAAAGCCCAAGCGTTGCTGGCAGTTGTAGCGGAGAAGAAAGAAGTTTCCTTCTAGCGCTACTATGCCCGAGTTAGCGCAGTCTAAAGAGGAGCGTCTCGCAGGAGTCCTGGGGACTGCGGTCCCTGGGAAGGGATCAGCAGATTCAGTCTAAGCAATATGTGAAAAACAAGTCTGTTGTCAGTTGCTATGTATGTGCAGTATGGCTGCTTGTTGTGAGGAGATGTATGCAGGCTTCACTGCCTAAAAATTTGAGAATCACTGACAAATCAGTGCTTTCTTCCCATACTGTACCATACCTCACTGTGACTCACTGTACTGCAAAGTTCCATACCGTACCTGGTAAATCTGGTTTGCTGTGACTTTGTTCCTCTTTTCCATAGGTAGTACACTAGATTGGACAACATACTGTAAGGATGGCCAAGATGGCCTCGAACCTTTCTAGGGTGACAGTGCTGATTAACCACCCCCATCCCCACCCTATAGCCCCCTTAACGATCTGAGAAATCTGTAGTTCTAGTCTTACAAAACCATTTATTTTCCCTATTCTATAGAGGAGAAACTGAGTTTTAGGGAAGTCAAGTGGATTCCCCTTGTTTACCCAGGAAATCTCCAATGGAGCTTTGAATTTACCTCTGACGTCCCAAGCACTCTTTAGTTGCATTAACAATTGTCTGCATTTCCCTTCAACACCCTGTTGAAACCCAGCATCTTCTCCTCTTGAATCAAAATAAACTGGAAAAGAGATGTTGTCTCTCCCTTTCTCCTTAGTCATTCCTCACATTTCTCGAGACTATTTTTAGTGAGGGAGTTTGATTTAGGATGACTGAGAAGGATTTGGGGTGGCAATTCAAATTCTATCTTTTCCATTTTTTTTTCTCTGAAGCTTAAATACACTATGATTCCCATATTAAAAATGTTTTGATAAGAGCAAATAATTGAAAGTAATTCTTTTCAAGCATAAAGATAGAGAAAAGACCCTTCTCCAAAGGAGTCCTAAGTGAGTCCTCTGAGATCTAGGCAGATTAACTCTTTCTGGATGGTAACACCACTGTCTTCTGCTGACAGAAACCACCCTTTCAGGGAAGTGTCACTTGGGAAAAAAGAGTGAGAGCTTCTCCAGGATAATAATTAGACACAGGCAAATCTTGGGAAGTTAAATATTTTGCAATGTTATTGTAGGAATCCTGATACATAGCAGCTCCACATTTACTTAGCCTTTTATCTTTATTCTACAGATTATCAAATACATTTCAGCTGTTATTCACTTTTGCTTTATTTTCTTTAATGTTCCACATAGCAACAACAACAACAAAGGTTTTAATTATAAAATTGCACTATTTGGGAATGATGAAAAAACAATTAGACAAAATTGATCAAAGAACAGTTGTCTGAAAGTTTATTTCACCATTTGCATACAAACTTGTGTGATGTATATAAAAATCAAGTATTGTCTAAAATAGCTACATCATCTGGGATAAGACATTTGGAAATTGTTAAGTTTGTTAGTTAGATTTGGTTGCTATTTTTAGCATGCAAAACTGTTCTGAAAATGATATGTTTAAAATCTCTTAAAACTGAATGCTTAGATGAGAGAAATCTGCTTAGTTCCATGGAAGACCTGCTTAGTATTTAGCAGATTTATCATGCAATTGTGTTTTAAGAAGAGAATTACATCTGAAATAGAAATATTTTTTATTGGGGAAAAAAAAAGATAAAAATACTAAAAGAGGTGTTGTAGAACTTGCGTATTATATTAGAAAAGGAAACTTCTACTGACTCATGAGCTCTCTTGCTAGTCATCGGATTAGCAGAATGTCCCTTGTGTATTACAGCTCGTGTTCCTGTAGATGGGTTCAGAAACTCTGCCTTTGATCACATAGCCATGTCACATCGATCCATGAGTTTTTAGAGCTTATAGAGCTCATAGATTCATGGAGGGAGCACTACTATTCAGCAGCTAAAAGAACAGCTATTTCAACTTCCACAAAAGAGATAAGAGACAAAAAGCCAAGAAACTGTATATGTGAAAAACACCACTAAACCATGAAAATCTAACCTGCCCTTCTCTAATTTTTAGTGGCATGATTAGTATAATCTCCAATATCTTCTCTAGGCACCATGTTGTGTTGTTGGGTCCCACTCCCACATAAACATCCATATTTGTCAATATCACTTGGTTTGAGAAAATTGATTAAATGCTAAATTAAAGTGATGAAACTTGTTCTAGCCTCACTTTCTTTGCAGCTATCTCTGAATGCTTCTCAGAAGAAATAAGGAGAAAAAAATCAGTTTGTTCTTTTTGTTAAGTTATATTTCAAAAGCACAGTCCACGTTCTATCATACCTTTAGGCTGAGTCAACTCTGCAGACCCAGAAATGCAATGACAAGCAGAATAAAACACAGACAAATATTTTGCCATTAAAAACTTATGATTTGCCTTCTTTAGCAGAAACATTCAACAGAAGATTACTTGTCTCCTCAGTTCCCAGGCTGTGGAGAGGGGTCACACAGGTATAACATGGGAGCCTTCATTTCCTCTCTCACCGTCTCTGAGCCCCACTTTCAGGTCACAAGTGTGCATCCTCAGAGTAGAGTCATTAACTGAAGTAAACTCTTGCAATATGTAAATTATATGAACAAACCTGATACTATATGGACCGTTTGAACAAGTGTCTCCTGTTCCAGATGATACTGTGCTTTCATACCCCTGCGCCCTCCCCCTGAAATGCAATCTAAGTTTCTCTCAAAAACTCCAAAGCAATTTGGGATAGAAATTTTGTTCTCCAGGTGTTTATGTCATTTGGTATGTGTAGGAATTACTGCTTCACCTGCATCTGTTTCATGATATGCAGATGTCCTAGAAATAACAGTCCAAATTACTTCTCATTCTTTAGCATGGGTGTGATGGTTTTGTCATCCCCCTCTTAATATCACAAACACGTATTCTGCACTCATACCTCAGGAATATCTGTGACTACACAAGCTTTAACAGAAGCTTTAAGATTTCTGGTTTTCTTTCAAAGTAATTTCCTTCAACTGCCTGAAAGGTTGTAGTCAGGTGGGTGTAGGTCTCTTCTCTCAGGCTACCAGTGACAGAACAAGGGAACACAGTCTTAAGCTATGCCACAGGAGGTTTAGACTAGATATTAGGAAGAACTTTTTCACAGAAAGAGTAATTTCTTGGTGGAATGGACTGCCCAAGAAGGTGGTGGAATCGCAGTCCCTAGAGGTGTTTAAGAAAAGATTGGATGATGTACTTAGTGACATGATTTAGATTATGGGATGGTGTGTTATGTAACAAGTTGGCAATAGGTTAGCTTAGGTAATAGGTAATAGGTTGGACTCGCTGATGTCTATGGTCTTTTCCAACCTTATAAATTCTGTGATTCTGTAATTCTGTTTCTCCTATATTTTTAAAAGAATTTAATTTACCTTAAAGCACAGAAAATCACACAGTAATCCAGAATTTGTCAAGAAGCAGAGTTGTTTCTGGTTTGGTCATGTTGGGTATTCTTTGTTTTTAACAAGCTATCTGATATGTCTTATTTCAACCACCACAGTTATAATCTTCAAACTTCAGCAAAGGATCAAATGATACTTTCTTTCATCACCAGAAGTTTGTTTCTCCTCCTGCACCTCCCCTAACCCAGTCCTCTTCTCTGAAAATCTGAAATTACCTTCATGTATGTCGAAAATATGTGTCTTTTAGATATCATAGTATTTAGTCAGAACTTCCTACCCATTTTCAGCTAGTTCTTTTCTTCATGGTTTTGTATATACAAAACTGGATTTTCTATGGTGAACCTTTAAAAAATCATTGTATTTTTCATGATATTCTGACATGCATAAGTTTCTCTAAGCTAATATCTTGAGACATACTAAGTACAACCTTTCAAACATGCTTTCAGGCCTATCACCTGTACTATGGGAAATAACCTGCAGAGTCCATTCAGATTACCTGTTAAAAGTAAAACCCACATAACAGTACCACCATGGAACTCAATAGTTAGAAGTTCTAGAGCAAACCTGTCTCAAGTGCCTTATCTCACTCTGATACACTGTTGACTATTACCTTATGGAGTTCAACTCCAAGTTTCTTGGAAGCTTTGGGAAACCAAACTTCCTTGGGAAACTAACACAGCGCTAATGACCAGCAGCACATCTCCAGGTGCAGGTAAGCTGTTAAAAGTCCCTTTGCCTCCTTACCTACCTATTTGCTATACTGACTGCAAAAAAACTCATGAAGTATCAAAGGATTTAGTCCATTTAAACATTTGCAACTGTGTGATAGAAATCTTCCATGAGTTGTAATTGTAACATCTGTGCTGAAAGGACTGGTATACTTCGCAAATTTTGCATAGATCCTTTTCCCTGTGTATAGCACAAGATGCTGGCTCTAGACTGTGTGGCCAAATTCCTTTAGGGTTCCTCAGTAAATACTGCTACTACCACACTGTCTGGAAGCTTGTGAGAACAGACATATCAGCTCAGGATATAAAAACCCCCACGTCAGTCAAACTGGAAAGCTTATCTTGATGCTAATTTGCCAAGATAACTTTATCCCTTGAACTGACCTAATCATCACAAGTTCTTTATTTACCAAGCTGAAAAAAGAAACCATCTACAAGCTACAGCAGAAACAAGCTAAAAATGCTTCAGTCTCAGTCAATTACCACTATTGTCTTCACAGAAAAAGAGCTGAGAGAGGTTTTCTAAAACTGTCCATGTGTATAAAGGGCATAGTGTAACGTGCTGTCTCTTAGCACTACTCTAATATGCATCATTATGGCTGTGGAAATCTATATTCACATGCCATGAAGAAACCATACAGAAGAACTTATCAATTATTAGTTTACTATCCTTTATAAATGATATTATTTGGACTTCACTGTTTTCAGTATTAGTCATTAAAGAATTTATGTAGTGTTCATGGACACCAGAGATATACTTATAGCTTTCTACTGTGACATTGTGCGATTTCACATCTATGGATAATTTTTCTATTAAACCAGAAAATGTCTCAGACAAGACAAAATATTACATGTGACTAGCACAGTTTGAAATGCACTTAAAGCTTGCACAGAATAATTTTCTATTACATGAAATACTATTTGAAAATCCTGTAGTTACATCCTGGAAAAGAATTATGGTTATTTTTACTGTGCAGCTATCAATGTATCCACATGATGGCATAGAGTCACCAGATTCAAATCTAGATCAATAATTTATGAATTCGTGTTTGGGTACAATTTGAGCAGAAAGTTTAGCAAATTTCAATGTGCTAAGGTCCATGGCTTAGGTTCAGCCGTTAGCAACATTTTGATATTGACATTCAACAGTGTTAAAACTGGTGCTGAATGTTTTTCTTGTTTCTGCAAAAAAGCACTTTAATTCATTTACTAAATTTAAAAATGTAAACTGTATAACATAATTATACACATACATGATGACACCATGTATGATGGCCATCAAAGGTGTTGCTGTGACTATTAGTGTCTTTTGTGATAATTTCCACTTCCCAAAATCTCTTAGAGACTTACTAGCATTTGATCTATTAATGTGTACTTAGTAAAGGGGAATATATTGACTGTGGTGCTATGTTCACTGGAACATTCTTAATCCTTTATGTTAGATGAAAAGGATAACATGCCATTGATATATTGGCCAAGAAGTCAATTAAACAAGATGTAGGAGTTATCATTTTTTCTGGTGACCTGTGGAGTTGAACTAAATAATAAACTACCTTGGAACTACACATACCACAACATCATGGACAGGGCAGCAAAGTTCATCTGTTGCAGGTATTCTTCCTGGATCTTATTTTCAGAGATACTCTCAGGTTACTTATAGAGGCATCAGTCCTGAGTGGGAATATTCTGTAATGATTGGAAGATTATCCAAACATGGCTTCTTTGTCTAATTTGTCTACNTTGACTAGATTAGATTAGGTAATAGGTGATAGGTCAGACATGATGATCTCTAAGGTCTTTTCCAACCTTACTGATTCTGTGATTCTGTGGTTCTGTGATATTACTCAATCAATGTTGTCCTTCTGAACACTGGGTTCA
This sequence comes from Pitta sordida, assembly GCA_013390025.1. Classification (NCBI taxonomy): domain Eukaryota; kingdom Metazoa; phylum Chordata; class Aves; order Passeriformes; family Pittidae; genus Pitta; species Pitta sordida. The sequence goes on along the minus strand of WEKX01010603.1, from coordinate 17,905 downwards.
AAGACCTTCAAAATCAAGAGGTGTTACAAGGGGTAACAGAACAATTGGCTCAAGGAGATTTACCCTTCTGTCACATCTTGAAACAAATCAGTGCTTTTTGAGAGAGTGGGTAGCATAAACTGAGGCTGAATCCATAGCCTTGTGTACTAGTAAGGTTACATACACTTCTTCTTGCAGAATTTGTGCACACTGTAGAAGATACCCAGATGAAAGTATCCTAATATTTAAAAGGTTACATAGTCACTCAGAAATGCATATCATGTACAGATTTAAGGCATGAAAATAACACAGAAACTGGAGTCACTAAAAGAATCCCAGACCACTTTTTGATTTGTCCTCCAGACAGCTCCAGAAGCTGAACCCGAAGTGATGTCTCTCAGGCTCTATCAGAATAATGCTTATTGTCAATTCCTTCTTACTGTCTAGAGGCAGTAAAGATTCCAGACAATCTTTTCACAAGCCTGCAAGAGACTGTTCTGCTGGGGACAGTTTGTCTTTAGATAGTCTTGATTACAAGCAGGATTGCTGTAATGTTGGCCTCAATAACCAGAGGACAGACTATCTGGTGCTAGAATACTCTTTGATCTGCTTTGCTTTCCAAACCTAGCTCTAAAATGGCCCTCCAAGTGGTGCCCAGAAGTGATTTTTACCAGAGGAAGGATCTAGAAAAACTTCTCTTTAGTCATTCCTACTGTCATTCTATTTCATAGCTATTTATTCTATTTCATTCTATATTCATTCTGCTTTCATTCTATTTCATTCTATTTTCATCATCATCCAGAGAGATGAGATGATGCAATAAACACTTCATTTGAACAACAAAACTGCCAGGACTCAAACCAAGCTGTAATTCGGGAGTTTCTAAACCTGGTCTCATGTTAAATAATAGAAAGGAATGGTCAAGCACTGTTTTTCCCTGACCTCCATTGTCAGGCCCTCATGTGTATGCATAGGGACGTAAGGATCACCCTTATATCCTCAAAGATATTATTAAATGCTCATAGAGTGACTGGGCAGATGAAACAAGTACAGTAGTCGTATTTTCACAGAGAAGAAACTTACAACAAAGAGAAATCATTTGACAGATACAAATTCTGTTCTTAAATTAGTATTAAACTAGAATATGTGCTTTATGAAATTATATTCTGATTCAACAGTTATATATATGAGTAATCCCACTGCAGTCAAAAGTAGAGCAATACAGATTATACTACCAGTGATCAGCCAGAGTATTTGGACGGTTAAGGGTAGATTGTGAACAAGCTGTTTTGCTGGATTGATCTTATTTAACGAGATCCTCAGTTGTATGTCTAGCATACCCCATTTGCAAATCTCCCCCTGAAGAACACCAATATATAATACCGTGTATTTCTTACTTTCTTATTTTTTTAACCCAGCCTGCAAGCAAGCCTCACGCAGCTGCTCACTTATACCCCCACCAGCAGGATCAGCGAGAGAACTGGAAGGATAAAAATAAGAAAACTCATGGGTTGAGATAAATACAGTTTAATAGGGAAAGCAAAAGCTGTGCACACAAAGCAAGGCAAAACAAGGAATTAATTCACAGCTTCTCATGGGCAGGCAGGTGCTCAGCCGTCTCCAGGAGAACATGGGCCCATCACGTGTAATGGTTGCTTGGGAAGACAAACACCATCACTCCAAACATTCCCCCTTTCCTTCCTCTTCCCCTCATTTTATATACTGAGCATGATGTCAAATGATATGGAATATTCCTTTGGTCAGTTCACAGGTTATTCTGAGTTGGAAGGGACCCACAAGGATCATCTAGTCCAACTCCCAAGCGAGCGCCCACCCAGGGATTGAACCCACAACCCTGGAGCTGTGGACAACACGTTCCATCCATCTGAGCCTCCCATTGTCTAGATTATGACATTGAGTTTCTCATCCAGTCTTACAAATATGGAACATTTCACAAATTTGCATGTCATTTGGGGTCACCTATACTAGTTGTGTCTCCTCACAACCTCCCATGCATCCCCAGTCTCCTCGCCACTGTGGCAGTAAAAGCAGAAAAGGCCTTGGCTCTTTGTAAGCTCTGCTCAACAATAACAAAAACATATCTATATTATCAACACTGTGTTCAGGATACATCCAAACCATCCCCATATCAGCGACTGTGAAGAAAATTAACTCTACCCCAGCCAAAATCAACACAATTGTTCTGCTGTACTCTTAAATAAACAGTTAGCCTTGAAAGTTTTGATCACTGAGGACTCAGATTTTGAGTACAACATCAAGTGCAGCAAGATGGTCTAAAACATTCTTGGTTTATTTTAAAGTCTTTGTAATGCCCAGCACTGGAAGCAGCTTTTATATCACCTAGCCATTTAATGTTTTACAGGTGCTTTGAATAAAGAAGGAACACATATTTGGACGTTTGTGAATTGAGTAGATGCATTTAAAGGTGATTTATGTGATAGCCTTCACTATCTATGAAATATCTGGGAGAAGGCACACAGATGCACATGCTTTGTTATTGGATTAGGGTTCACCTGATCAGGAAAGACCATTTCAGGCATCTTTCAGGAACATTGTCAGGACATAAACCACAGTCACACTTCAGTTACTTTGCAAAGTCATGGTAAATCTGCTGTTCTTCAGCTTACTTGGATTAGTTGAATCCTGTCAACCTACACTGAGCTTTCACAGTCTTTTTTTCTATGTAATTTTGGTTTTACTGGGAATATCTCTGGCCTTGAGCAAGCTTCCTGGGTTGCTGCAAGAGATAAAAATCTGAAAATGCTTAATTTTGCTATCTCAGAGTTTATTTTTTTTTTAACCTAATATATTTCAAACATGATTGCATGATGTGGGAACATATTTAATGTTCCAATTCCTTGTCAGAAGCCTAGAATGCCTAGAAGCATTTAGAAGCTTTGAAAGATTTGATTTAGTATATATACAAGCACCCAAAAATACGTTCTTGTGTGCGCAGGAATGTTTACAGGAGTCATTTTTATGTTACCCAAAATGATCCAAAATATCTGCAACATGAATTAGTGGATTGTGGAGTTAAGAGAATTTGGCAAGGTAATTCAAAATTTTGCTAAAGGATGTCTGCCATTTAGTACTGACAAAAAGGTGTCTATCTTTCCATGACATTTGCCCAAGTGATTAGAGGGGAAAAAAAGAAAGATCAGTGCTTTGATGCTGCCAAAATAGTACGGGAGAGCTTATCACATGAAACCTATTCAATTCCTTAAAGTGATTTTCTGGATAAGAAAATTCTGGCAGAACAACAAAAGAATGCAATAGAGGGAAGACTTGTGTATTTTTATCATCATACTTGTCCACAGAAAGAGATAGAATTTACTATGGAACCAAATAGAGAAGCAAAGTGAAGTAAATCTACAATCTGTCTAGAAAAGGTTTAAAGGAAATTCTTCCCTCCTAGAGAAAAATAAATTTAAAAATCACCGGGATATACAACACAGGAATGAAGCATGGACGAAGAATGAGGCTCCTCCTTGCCTCTCCAGTATGCTGCAACTCAAGACCTGGATTAGTTAGTCTACTGCATTCTTCCTGTTTTGGTGCACAGCTAATCATCATCAACTTCTCCATAAATGGTCAAAGAAATGCATGTTACTGCCAGCTGTGATTTATGCTTTTTTCAAGTTGCAACAACAGAACAGCATCACCTTTCCTTTGTAGTCATCAATATGCTTCTATAAAGTGGATTGATATGGATATAGGTCTGCCATGAATTAGATAGGAATAATTTTACATTTCAGTACCTTTCTATACTGTTCCTGGTCATAGGCACATCAGACAGTTATGTATCAGTAAATCTAATTTCCTGCTATCTCAGCCTCATCACTATGCGTAATCCTTTTCATGATTAAGCTACTCTTGTTTAAAAGAACTCCTTGCTCTAAAATAGTGCAACAGCTCCTTCACAGCCTTCAGCACACAATCACTTGATTCTGCTGCTAAATAGATGAAAACACGTCTCTGATGCAGAATGTCTCTGGGAAAGCAGACAGTAAACATGCCCATTGAAATAGCTCCTCAATCCAGTCCGTGCTCATCAGGCGTTGCCACACTCATACAGTAGTGTCATCAGAAATCTGATGGAAGCCAAAAGCAGAAACAAGACATGCAAACTAAACTTCTCTCTTCGGTTACTCCCTCAACCCACAAACTGCCTGAGGGCAAAAGCACAGAATAATGAACAGCCTTCACCCAGCAAGGTGAAGCCAAAGATCCACAGTGGAGTCACTGGTGGTGCTGCTGCTACAGAAAACACAGATGGAAAAGTCTCCTTTTGGTTGCCCTGTGTGCTTCAAGAAAAGCTGCTGGCAGCAGTAATTGACCTATTGAGTGCTGCAGTAGTTCTCTCAAAACTGTCTAGTCCAATTGGATGAAAAACATTGAGTCAATTGTAATTGATATTAATAGTACACTGGAAAAGAGACTGGGATCTTGTAATCCTTTTTGGTATTCAAAAAGGTAAATATCCCCACAAAGTCATACAGGAACTCCAAACACTCTACCCCTTTGAAAACTCAACTTTTATTAAGAGACTCAACTGAAGATACAGGGGTTTTTTCCTGAGTTTTAAGAGTTTGTAAATGTGGTTTCTAAAAATCTGGTCTGAACTTGGCAGAGGTAAATTTCCAAGTAGTCTTTTTTTTTTAGTGCCAGAAGCTGTACTGCATCATAGGCAACACCTAATTTTATCAAATGCCTATAGGTCAGGGATCTGGTATGTGTCATTTCACCTCCAGGAGGATATTTCCAGTAAATGTAGATTTCAGTTTATACTTAAGAATGAATGTTGAGATGACTCAAAAACATCATGATAAATTATAAATTACAAATTACAAGTGAACTTTAAGAATGTGATTTGGGAAAGATACTGGATGTTCAGTGTGTTACAGTATGGTACTGTGAAGGACGAAGGAAGTTTATGGCCCTCATATAGTAATTTGCTTATGTTAATATTACATACTCAGGGATGTTTTTAACGTTAGTAGTACATATAAATTAGGATATAATGTAAGTTTCAGTTCCAAAAAGCAGGAAGCAGGAGAAGTCACTTAATAACAGGATCCATGACTGAGCCCATCAAGAGGTTAACTGGAGCCTCAAACATGAGATGACTGTAACAATGAAAAGCCCAATGGCAGATAACTGTCTCCACAGGAGCCCTAGACATGAGATGATTGGATCAACAAGCCAGCTTAGAACTGATTTGGTGGCTGACATGAAAAGGTCATGATGATGATGGACCATGCCTTCATCTAGAATCAACAAAAGACCCCTCCTCACAATTAACTGAGCATGCTCAAAGGGGAGGGAAAAGGGGCAAGGGTATGTAAATGATTTCTGGGAAATAATTGTAATAGTCCCTCCTAGTTCATGCTTATGTATGAAATAATTGTAATAGTCCCTCCTAGTTCTGAAGTACCTAATACCTATGCATTATCCCAAGGTATAAAATGTGAAACCTATATGATGAATGTTGTAGCTCTGACTTGGATTCTCCCAAGCTATGCACCCAGAGCTATTTTGCCATTGCTTTATAATAAATTTTATTACATATTATAATCTGTGTGAGCCCATTTCTCACAGTACTCAGTAGCTGAAGAGGTGATCAGTGGCTCTTCAGTAGAGAAAGGTCAAGGAGTATAGCACAAGCTACTTTTGTAGATGTGATAGAACCTAACTATTCTTAGACAAAGATCTGTCAAGTTTCCCTCTCTATATGAACCCATAACTGGAGTGACTGTTTTTGTGGGCATGGACAATAATAAGATAGTGTTTCTCTGTAGGAAGAGCTCTGTGTACTCAGGACAAGGGTTCAGGATAATAAACTGTTGACACCATGTTATAAAGCTTCTTCACCGTTTAATCTTCTCAACACTCATAAGGGAGCAAACTCTGGATGGTCCTCAAGCAACTGAGAGGCACCGCCCCCCCGCCCCCCCCTGGGTATGTCAATCCCACCCCCTAGGTGTGGCAGAGCCACTCACTGTGTATGCACAGCTGTCCCATGCTCACATGACAGGGAAAAACTCTGCAAAGGATCGAGGGAAGGTAATCACATCTTCGCGTGAAAAAAAACAATGTGAAGAGTCGCTGTCCCTGGAGGTGTTTAAGAGTAGGCTCGATGAGGAGCTTAGTGACATGATCTAGCTGGGGGGTGTAGGACTGGATGATCCTGTGGGTCCCTTCTGGCTCAAAGTGGCCTGTTAGACTGTGAGGGAACTAGGTTTGTGTTTACCGTTCTGGGATGTGCGTTCGGTCTCTGTACGGGTGTTAGATGGTGAGTTGGACTAGATGATCCTTGTGGGTCCCTTCCAACTCATAATATTCTGTGAATCTGTGAATTGAAGCTGTTAAATCTGAGCCTCAAAGAACTGAGGGATTAGTGTATGTTTTTGCGCATCAAACCCAGTGATTGCTGAATCCTGCAATTTGATTTGGGGTTGATCTTGTGCAGTGTGTCTTGATTCTAATGCAATAAAATGTGTAGGTGTCCATTTAAGCATGAAACTTATAGTGATTGCTATTTTGCTTAAGGCAAGCACTTGCCCAAGCACTTCTGAATTGAAACCTAAGTACTTGTAAACCAGTGGATTTAATACCTGTAAGCACTGTTATTTGTGAGAAACATTGTCACTTGTAATCCTTTGAAGGCGTTCTCACATTGCAAATTCAGATTCTGATTTCAAATAACATCTTCAGTTGTGGGGAATTTACCCACAGAAGCAGAGGAAGGACTAAGTTCTCATTCACACTTCTTACTATATCAGCTTGCACACTTAGAAATAATACTCCTGCCTGTCATGCTTNAGGGTCATGAAAGACTTTTCCTCTCATGAGAGAGAGAGAGAGAGAACTTTATGAAAGGGCAGAGAGATGGTTCCTATCCTAAATCTGGTCAGAAATACCAGCTTGCCTGGTTTTTACCCCTATCCCTGTTCCCCCTTTGTCTCCTGGTGGAAAAAGGGAATATGAGATCTGTTGTAAGAGAAGGAGGGGTGGGGGGAAAAGGTTGCCTTTGAAATGATGCTTCTCACATTAAGTTCTGATCTTGGTAGTTAATAAATAAATCCGTTCTATTTCTCACTTGTAGCTTGCCTTGTTTTGCCTATGATAAGTGGGGTTTTTTCAGTTTTGTCCCCGGGGAGAGGTTGTGGGTGAATCTCTGGCATCCAGCCAGGGTCAAACACGACACTCCCTGTAGGAGATCTTTTATGTATTTATCTTTAAGAAAAAAACGTGACCTCAAAGTTACAACATATAACTTTATTTCAGGTTCTGAAGATTTCAGAATGCTTGCAAAACATTAATTTCAGATGTTGTGAAAACAAATTTTAGGTATGTGACAAGCCAGACTGATAATGCACCAAACAATCTGTATTTTTAACCTCCCTAATTCAGAGCAGATAAATAATATTTTAATATCTAATACAGATTTCAGGAGGCAAAAAAATATACAGTACATTTAAGCTTCCCTTCCTACATTGTTTACTAAATATAGTGTAATAGAAGTTGTGGAAAGTTCTACTGTAATGAAATGTGCAGTTACAATCCAGAAGTAAAAGTTTACTCATCTAAAATTATTTCACTCCCAAAGAACAAGCAGTTTTTGCCAGCTGGTAGGCCAAATTGTCTGTTCCACGGTCCAGTAAAACCAATAAGCAAAGAGAGGAGGCTTGAATTCTACTTTTCATAGGTAGGTTAGGACAGGCAGAATCACCTGCCCTATAGCAAGGACTCTGTGAACATACCTGTGCATGCAATGAAGTTTGCCAGACTCAGAAAAACCCTAAATGAAAAAAAAAATATTAATGAATGAAATAACACTCCGTTTTTTCTGCAGAGGACCATTATTTTAAGTCCGTAGCCTGTGATTAGCCAAATGTAGTTTCACAATCTGAGTCCTTGGCCTGCTAGAACACATAGTGTCTGCAATGAAATGCTCTGTAAACTCTGTAAATGGTTCTTCTTTTAGTAATGACATATATCCCTTCAGAAGGGAGATAAAACAGTGAAAGTCAGTAAATATATGCAAAATAATTCACCTTTACAATACAGAATATTGATTGTTTATAGTAAATATTGCTTGTAAGCTCAACATTTGCAGCATTATTTGCAAATGGGTTGATATTGGGCTGGAATACTGCGATATGGAGATCAGTGCTAGTGTTTCCTGAGGGATACTGAGTTCAGCAAAGGGATGCATACTACCAGTCTCCAAAAGCGTGAAAAGTAAGATGTTAAGCATTTTGCCAGTTCTCAAAAGCTGCTTAACCTTTATCTCTCACAGAAGACAAATGACAACTTGTGCTCTCTACAGGAGCCCCCTCAGAATCAGAAGTCCTGTGGCTAGTAGTTGCCTAGGCCTTTTAGAAACAACAGGCTTATTTGTAAATGACAAGTAGGACTGCTTCTCTACTTGTGGAAATCCTTTACCCTTTATTTGAACATGAAATATTTAACAGGAAACTGATACAATAAGGCTGAATTCAGGTCCAAGTTTTCTGTGTTATTTCCAAATCCTGAATATTCTATCACATCAGTGCAATTAGCCTCTACTAAGCCAGGGGTTAGCTTGACACGATACACACATAAAAGTCAAAAATATATGTAAACCTCAACTAAATATTTCATCTTTATCTTCATATTCCAATTCATTATACAATCCCAGTTTTCAGTCATAGATGTCTAAATTCTTGCGTTAATGAGAGACAATATTTCAGTGAATAATTTGACAGAAAGAATTAAATGTAGGTACAGTTTGAGAAAAAAAATTGAAATAAGGAAATGAGTAATAACATAGAAAATTGCAAAACTTAATTAAAAAATAGTTGCCATTCATGGTGCTTATCTGGATAACCAGAACTAGAAAATTACAACAGGAGCAGTTCTGCCCATACAGCCTCAGTGGGTATAAAAATGTGACTACCTGTTCTGCTGACTGCAGACAGAATTTTTTTTTGTAAATGTTATCACACGTTTAATAAATAGTTAAAAACTTCTTTCTGTGTGAAACTTCATATACGTCAACATTTTTTCCTACAATGTCAGGACCTTTATAGGGGCAGCCCTATCATGGAGTCTTTTCAGCCATTTACAGCCCGCAGAAGAGGATGCCTATAACCACAGCCAGGACTGTGACACTACATCTTCTACAATGCCTGCATCTAAGGTTCCTCAGACAGAAGCTGTTCTAGGGTTATAAGAAAAAGGTGGGTGATAGGAAATGTTCTCTGAAAAGCTGTCATCCTTGGGAAAACATGTAAAACAGGAACTTCTTAACAAAATCTTAACCAAACAAACAAACATAACAAAAACAAAACAAAAAACCCCAACTAAGTAGTCAATCTGTGCTGATACAGTACTGTGTATCAGTAATCCCTAACATTATCTGTTTCTTCAAGAAATTTGTCTTGTTTTTATGTGGCAGCATTTTCCCCTCTGAAATGAAGAGACAATGGATGCAGTTAAAGATACAATGTTACAAATACACAAGCATACAGCAGAGCAGTAAATTAAAGCCAGGAGTGCAAATACAAGTGATCTCTCAGACAGTGAGGTGTTGCACTCCATGAAATCCCTGCTACCTGCCTCTTGTCAATGTATGTCCTCTCTGCAAGTGCAGCTGGAGACTTCTCACCACTTCATCATGCACAGAAAACTGTTGCGATAACAGGTTCCTCCTAAAATGCATGTATGTGTTTCCAGCAATGATGTAGCTCAGGATTCTGGGAAAGCTTTTATGATGGTTTCATAGGCAGGAGGTGGGGTTTGTGTGGAGTGGCAGATGCGAAGGCTGTTGTTGGACCAGTGGAATTCAGGTCGACTCAGGCTGTTGGTGGTGCTTCCCACAAGGGTTGTGGTGGTATTTGTGGGAGTGAGGGTGATCAGCTGACTATTGGTCTCCACAGGGAGGGGAGGACACTGCAGAAAAGGGTGGAAGGTGGATGCACGGAAGCTTGACTTCCTGGGGAAAGAGTTGGCCTGCTCCAAGGAGGCTTGGCGCTGGAAGGTGAGACTGGCCAGGCTGAGATTGCTCCGACGTTCGCAGCTGCTGTTGCGATAAAATCCAGTCCTGCTGGCAGTGGGTCCTTGGGAGGAGGGTCTGGACCGACGGCTGAAAGCTGAGGGGCTCCCCTGGGAAATGTGGGCACTAGCTCTGCGACGGGACAAGCAAGTGAACAATGCCCAGATGATCCCTCCAATCACCAGTCCAATCACCATGGACACTGTGAAGGCTATTGTTATCTGCTCTGAAATACAGCAAAAATGAACACCAAAGTTACTTTATTAACTCTGAAGGACATTTCTTCAAGAAAATGAATTGAAAATGGCAGCCTCCTTAAAAGTTGAACAAGCCCTTAGATCTTTGTATACAGTACATAAACTTCATAACACAAACACAGCAGTCCAAAGTGCTCTTACTATACAGCATTTTGGTGTTTTGTGGCTTGTGTGTGTGTGTGATTGTTTGTTTGCTTGCTTGTTTAATTTGCATAGTTCAACAACATCCAGAAAATAACTTATATTTAATATCAGTTTCTGTACCAAGGAGAGGAAAGTCTTTAGCCTTTCTCAGAATCAGCCACCCACAAGCTCCAATGTGTGTTATAAAACTGCCAAGTATTTGCTTTTGTAGGCAATAGGAGGTGTGTATTTATGCAGACTTGTCCTTCTGTTTATAGACGTTTATGTTCTATGTGTATGTATATGCAAACTCACCTATTAAAACAGTGATGTGCCTTCTACCATGTTCATAGTGGAGTGACCTGGATTTATTACAATGTGAGAACATTTTGTAACCTTTTACTGCTGAGTAGCAGAATGTTTAAATTCTGATCGCAATTAATGTAAATTATTATATCCTAAATTATTACTGTCACAGATAATAATTTGTAATATTAAGTCTCTTGTATACTTCCTATCCCCAATGCCAAATTAAAAGATGCATTAATCTTCTATTACGAAAAGTAAATTTCTAGCTCTTTTAGAAATGTTTTCAAAGATAATAGGATATGAAATCATCAACAAGGACAAAAACCTTCATGGCTAGGATTGTTTTATTTCCCACATGGTTTCCCCAGGATGGAGAAATTTGACTTTTTTTCCTTGTACATTTCTAAGAAGAGGAGAGTTACTTCAGAAAAGTTCACTTAGTTTGCAACCAAGCACCAGTTGCTGTCCTAAAAAGTTCAGAGATGTATTTGTAATCCTGGATAAGGCCTGAAATGAATGCAAAACCTTTATAGATTCCCTCAAAATTCAAGAATGTCTTGGATCTCAAATGAGAAGGAACACTACACTGACAACTGGTGGAGCAGAGGTAGTAAGCAAAAAAGATCCATGGGACAATTTGAAACATGTTTGTTCTGTCTGTGCTGTACTATCATGTTTGTGAAGCATTTCTTTCAAAAAGGGAAACGTGTTCATTAAATAGAGGAAGGTGAGTAAATCCTATAGCATACCAAAGTGCAGACCAGATTACACTGTGCCTAACTGATCACTGTAAGAGAAGGTTATAGCAACTCCCATACTGGGATGCAGTCATTAGACAAAGGCAAGATGAGACTAGAGACCAGATTTTTCTTGCAAGGTAGCAGCTGCTATTTTCCCCATAATTTCTGTTAATGTACAAACAGTCATTCCCAATACCCAAAATAATGACAGCGAATCTGGGTTGTGGGTCTTGGCCAAAGCAGGTGTTAAAGAGGCAAAGGGAGTAAGTGGCCCAGGGGATGGCCATGGAGAGCAGACACCACACCACAGAGGAAGAGAACAGGTGCTAGGCAGGGCCAGCAGGACCAACTAGCGGGTGGGGGCGCCTTAATATTGGCACCCTGGAACAGATTCCTTCCTTTGTTTGAGGCAACCTCAGTGCATGTTACTGCAGGAGTGGGGAAAGAAACATTTGCTTTTCTTTCAGCAGGGGAGATGCAAATGATTACTGGGTAATTGTGCATTAAGAAGTAGTCATTTCTATCTCCCTTTACCTTCTTATTTTTCTCCCTTCAGTGAAAAATTGCTAGTGATGTGATTCATGCTTGAGTGGCTATAAAATCCTACTGTTCCTTGCTTGTAAACTCTGCTTTCAGGTGGGCTTATAACCATTATCCTTTTCAAATAAAGGCTGGTAAAGATAATGCATTGGATATTGTTGCAGAGGATTGCACTCCCTCAGGAAGACTGTGTTGCGCTTTCATTCAGACCTGGATCAGACTTCACCCTAAACACAACTGCACTTTAAGCCCTCATCTTTACAACTTGAAACTTGACTGGGCACACTAAGGATCCATGGAGTAGAGCTGCAGTCTGAGTTCCCCTACTATTGTCGCTATGTGGCTATCAGATTGTGGAGCAAGAAATAATCCCTCCTTGTGCTGATTTCTTTTGCACTTCAGCTCATACGCTAGTTAGGTTATGATATTTGAGGCTGCCAAGGAATCCCCCAGGCACAGATCTCTGTGCTGCCACTCGACATCCCTGCAACTCTTTGAGCTCTCAGCTAGTGAAGGGGATCTCCACGGGGCTCAGCAGCCTCAAGAGTAAGCAGAAGCACAGCAAGCCACACAAGCGTACCTGACTCTGGGGTTGCCATGCACCATGGTGAGGATTTGTCCCTGCATCCCTCTAGCCATAATTTTCACCACCTGCACAATCAAACCAGAGTTTCACACTGTTAAAATCAGAGGAGGGAATTGACAAATGTATTGAGCGCAGCTCTTCAGTCCCTCCCACGTGCTGTTCTCCTGTGCTTGGTGTACAGCACAGACAATTATCCCTTTGGATAATGGCTTCATTTTCTTTAACTTCTTTAGTTCTTTTTTTTTTTCCTATCTATATATGAATGCAAAAATAGAGGGGCAAATTATTTCCTGGCGAAACTTAGGTGGATTTATACTGACTATTGTGGTTGCGATATAGGACCCCAAATGCTCTTATTTCCATTTGGACCTACATTTAAGCCTTTTGGTTCTTATAGAAATACACAGCAGTAGACCCATTGGTTACAGACATTTCATTTTTTCTCTTTCCAAAATCTCACTGATTTCAGTTGGAACCATGGGTCACACTAATAAGCCAAACTTGCTCTTTGCTCACTCCCTGGTGAGGATGAATTTCACTGAAACGTAATTCAGTTCTAAAAACTTGCACTGAAGAATTGTAAATCTATGCCCATTGATTTCCTCTTTAGAATGTCCAGCAATTACAGCGCTGAGGTACATTGGAGAAAATACTATGAAACAGAGAAAAAGATCAAAGGCAGAGTGGGAATTTTGAGGGAAAAACCAGGTTGTTTTTCTCTTCCTCAGTCAGGGCAGTGCCAGAGCAGAACTAGCCTTTCATGAGAGTCAAAGTGATACTGACACAAAGTGTCCCCCAAGGGGCAAATATTATTTTAGTTTCTCAAGAGCTGTGCACGTCATTCTGTCCTCTGTTTTTAAGGAAAAGGGGAACAAAAATATTTGGAGATAATTAAGAATGCTGCCAACAACAACTATCCAGGTACTAATATCCTAAATATGTTTTGATCTGTATGTTTCTCAGGTTGCTCACACTGCCTGCTTTATTAGATTATGTCATAGCCAAAAAGGTTAGATACCCCAGCTCAGTCAATTCTCCACTCTTACCAACTGAGGTGAAGGACAAAGGTTTTTATCAAAAGTGCAGGACAGACTTGGAGGTACAAAGCCATAAATGAAAGAATAAGGAAAAAAGCAACTGGTTATCTTAGCTACCTTACCTTTCTATCTACAATACTTCTAATATGACCATGCAAAAAAGTTTGGAGGTTCAGTACACACAATAACACCCATAACTTGAATGTTACCCTCAGATCTGAACATCAAGTCAGTATGTTTGTCAGTCCAATATCTACCCAGATCAGGTAATTCCTTCTGAAGTCTCTCTTTTCCCTCTTCTCTGGTTTTCGCATGCAGTGTTAAGCAAATGCAGTGCTACAGGTTTGTACAGGAGATTATTTCTTCTGCTGTGCAAAGCTTTTTCTTGGTCATTGCAGCTTTCTTTAAGGATATCCTAACTGTATATTTGAAGTGTTAGCGTATATCCTATCAAATTGATATCCTCTAGAGAGTGTTTAATATGCTATAGAACAAAGACAGGAGAAATATAGATACTATTAGTAAAGACGATAAACTGGCTGATAACGTGTTTTTCTCATCACCTAACCCTGAAACAAGTTCTTCACATCTCGCAAGGCCTATCTGAAGCAAGGCCAACCAGATTATGTTGATACCAATCTGTAAATCTTCTCAGAAGTGGATTATGTTATATTCTTTCTCACTTTGGGATGTACCTCACCAGAAAACAGCAACACAGCCCCTACCTAAATATATTAGTCCCTTAAACACCAAAAATCCTCATAAAACAGATTTGGGGTTTGTGTGAAGTATCCTATCTTTATCCTGTAGGCTTCCAGGATGCTTACAGACATACTAGGCCAATGTCTTACTTCTGTAAGTTTCACTTTTGTTTCTGGTGTATGGACCACATCAGATAATAAGATCTCTCTGAACTCAAAACACATTTGCATTGGGGATTCATTTTCCTAAGAGATTTCCCTCTTGCCCTCAGCTCTGGCTGCAATAGCTGGAATAGCATTTTGTCCTTTGAACTCAGGAAATCCTTGGCACTTGCATATTTCCTAACGCTTTTTAAGTTCCCCAAGGTGAAAAGTTAAGGTGGGCATAGGGTCTTCCTTCCCCAATGCTCACAAATATATATATTTGAAAATCTTACAGCTAGCCAAGTATATGAAGGGATAGTAGCACCTTTCCGAATCATATAAGTAGCAGCTTCAATGAGAGCATCTCAGAGCAAGAGGAAGACAGGGCAAAGTGCTGAATGCAAAAGAAAGAAAAATAGAATAATATCCCTCAGTTTAAGAGGGATGTTGAGATCCTTGAGCGTGTCCAGAGAAGGGCGACAAGGAGGGTGAAGGGGCTGGAACACAAGCCCTATGAGGAGCGACTGAGAGAGCTGGGATTGTTCAGTCTGGAGAAGAGGAGGCTGAGGGGAGACCTTATCGCTCTCTACAACTACATGAAGGGAAGTTGTAGTCAGCTGGGTGTCAGTCTCTTCTCTCTGGCTACCAGTGATAGAACAAGAGGACACAGTCTTAAACTGCGTCAGGGGAGATTTAGACTTGACATTAGGTGGAACTTTTTCACAGAGAGGGTGATCTCTCAGTGGAATGGGCTGCCCAAGGAGGTGGTGGAGTCACCGTTCCTAGAGGTCTTTAAGAAAAGGTTGGATGAAGTTCTTGGTGGCATGACCTAGATATTAGGGTAGTGTGTTATAGGTAGGATGATGTGTTGGTAGTAGGATGGCAACAGGTCAGGTTAGGTAACAGGTTTGACTAGATTAGATTAGGTAACAGGTGATAGGTTGGACTTGATGATCTCTATGGTCTTTTCCAACCTTACTGATTCTGTGATTCTGTGATTCTGTGATCTTTTAGTTAGGCTGCGCACACATGACAAATTTGAACTGCATTTTTGCCAATATTAGGTAATGATGCTAATAAAGAGCCATCTTTCCAAGCATCTATTCTGTTCATGCTATTGCTAGCACAAAAAAATCAGAAACGCTCATTAGGTGAGGTTACCCACATATCTGATTTGATGACAAGTGGGTGATTTTCACATTTGGCAATCTATTTTACATATTGGAACTGCTAATTTTGTTTAATTATTTTTATTTTAAGAGAAATTATTAACCTCTTGTCCTGGTTTCAGCCAGACCAAAGCTAATTTTTCAAGAGTAGCTGTGGGAGGGGTGGAGCCTGGAGCTATGTGGGTTATGTTAGCTATGGCTATGTTGTTACCCTACACCATTACATCATTGCCAGAGGGGTGGAAGTTAAAAAACTTTTACTTCTGGGAAAAAGGGTGTGGATTCGGGTGGAATAAAAAGCCTGTTGTTCGTTGTTTTGGGGTTGTGCTGCAATGTCAGGTTGTTTAGTGAGCTTTTCTTTTGGGGTGTGTGTGTAAATCACTCCCTTTTTTATGTGTAAATCACTCCCTTTTTTATGTTTTGTTATTAATATTGTTGCTGCTATTGTTCATTTTCTTATCTCATTGCTATTTCCAGCAAATTGTTCATATCTCAACCCATAAGTCTCCCTTTTTTCTGCCTTCAATTCTCAACTCCATTCCTGGGACAGATAGGGAGAGACAAAGGAGGGGTAGCAAGCCTCATCTGGTCTGAGACAGTCTCAGGTTGGGAAGGTGGAGCATGCCAGGGACATGACTAAATTGAGTGGTATTCCTAAAGTACAACAGTAGTTTTATTTTCAGGTTATTAAAAGTGGTAAGGTAGCTGGCCAAACAAGAATGGCATTGTTCACCATTCCAACTCAGCTTGGTATAGAGATGTTTTAATTGTACTACATTAGAATATAGTTCTGTCATTTACTTGAACATCTGAGAGTAAGATTTCTATTTTTCTTTTGGGCTATTAGAAAAGAGCTGACATGAGATATTGTGCATCTAACATGCAAACTTCATTCCATGGGAACTCCAGCAAGGTTCTATGTAGAATATATTGTATGTAGAACATGATTTCAGCTGTATTAGTAATGAGAAGTATCTGAACATATCACCATGACACAGAGTGGAAAAGAGCTACTATTTTTATATTTTCAATCAAAAATTTAAAATTGTAAATTTATTTCAGTTTTATTTGTTTCCTTCTTACATGTTTTGCAAGCTCTCTTTCCTTTACGTAATGTCACATGCCCGTGACAAAACTTGTTTAGTTAATAAGCGTTCCTCTCCCTACATAAACACACTTTTGCACACACACCTTCATCTTGCCTTGACCTAAAGTTGTAAACCCTTGACCATTAGTAGAGGATTTGATCTCAAACATGAAAAAGCTGCTCAGCCTCTTTTTACCAGAGTAATCTTTTTTCCCAATATGAACACTTAGTGACAAAAGTGGATATAAAACCCATACAAGTACGAAAATTCATACCTGAATATTGCACAGCTTAGCATAGATCACCACCTAGTGTGTTAAAGCATGAATTACAGTTTACAAACGGCATCTACTAACCTGATAGTAATAATGGTTCAGACACTACTGTATAGAGTCTCAGTGTCTCAGGTTCAGGTAAGCCATCAATGGATGTTTATAACACAGTCTATTTTGTGCAAAGAAAGATGGTAGAAGCCAGGATTCAAAAATGTTTCAATAAACTCATATCATCCTACTAACAGCTATAGTGTTAAGGAAATTTCCCTGTTCCACCGTTCAGGAACCACCTTGACAGTCACACTCACATCACCTGAGCTGGGACCGAGGCCTCTTCACAGCCACACACACCCCAGACTCATACAGTCAGACCAGGTTTTCTCATCTGCTCGACCCCAGGTTTCCCATAACAGAGTCTCAGATATCAGGTCCTTAAAATTATTTAACCATGGCACAACAACTACAGTGAATCCTCTCTGTATTGCAACTTCTCCTTCACGACCTTGCGCATTTACGATCTGAATTTATCGCAGTTTTGATTCCACCATTTGCGAAATTTTGCGGCTTGCACATGTGCAATGCATCTGCTCCACTGAGGGGGTGTGCCGGAGCTCCCTGTGAGGCGGCGTTGGCCTGGCCCAACAAGGCGAGGCAGGAGGCCCGNGAGTCCCGCTGTCCCCTGTTACTCTAAGCGCAGCTGGGGAACTGACCCCCCTGCGGGCATGCGTTACTGTTTCCATGGCTACAGATGTGGAAGGGCAGAAGACACTCCCTGCACTCTCCTGATGTGTCATAGGCCACGGAGCAGGCCTAGGAATGCTCTGCAGCCACTCCAGAGTGGAGGTGGGTGAGGTGATAGGTGGGGCTTAAGTGAATATTCATTAGCTTGTTACCTTCG
>WEKX01010602.1:3656-39417 GCA_013390025.1 Pitta sordida | reverse complement strand
TATATGCACACACTTTTTGAACATTTGCAGGGATGGTAATTCCACCCTCACCTAGATAGCCTGTTCTACTATGCCTGATCATCCTTTCAGTGATGAAATTTTTTCCTAATATCGAATCTAAACTTCCCCTAACACAACTTGAAGCCATTTCCACCATCCTGTCACTAATGACTTCGAAGAAGAGACCAACTCTCCTTTCAGAGAGTTGTAGAGAATGATAAACTCCCCCCTGAGCCTCCTTTTCTCCAGGTTAAACAAATCCAACTCCCTCAGCCTCTCCTCATAAGACTTGTGCTCTAAACATAGACAGAAAACAGCTGGTACTGAGCAACCAGGGCCAGCTACCTATATTTCACCAGCTGGGGGTTGTTTCAGACTAGAACTTGTCTAGTCCTGTGGTCTGGATGATGATTAGTCATCAGAGTACATTGGTTGTGTTCATGCAGGGCATTCTTCAGTTTGGTTTTGTCTGGTAGTAATCTGGATTCTGCACTCTGAAACTGTTCTGAGCTGTATGAAGACTTGCCACAGAGTCTCCGTGAAACAGCCACTCAAAATTTTACCTTTTTGAATGTTCAGCCATCCCATTACACTTAGCATTCTTTTTAGCTGTGTACTGCTATCAGCAACATCAGTTAGCAGCAAATGTAAAGCACGCAGAAACTCTAAAACAAGGATGCCACAACCTTAGCAGTCAGAGAAATGAGCTCTCAGACACTGAGTTCTAGAAAACTTGCATGTTGCACACAACAATTTTCATGTGTTAATTATGAAAAGAAATGAAATTTTAACAGATAAACTTCTGACCTCAACAGCAAAGAGAACTCTCATAAAGTAAAATCTCACAATGTATACCTACCAAAGTGAAAAAACAAGGTCGAGTAAAATACAGTAAACATCTTTCACTAAATACTGGGATTTTTTTTTTGTCTGAAACTAGAATCTGTGTGTGGAAATAACCCTTTAATTGAGTCCAAACTGCCTAACAGTCCTAATGAGCAATGCTTGCACATACCAACAGACAAAATAATGCAAAATCTATTAGAGTAAAACATAAGCTTGAATCAATATTCAGTTGAAAATACACATTTTTCAGAACAGAAAATCTACACTTTTTAAAGCAACGTTGTATCAGATACATACATTAGCATCTGCTTGAAAGTACAATATAACACCAGTCAGTTTTGTATTCTCAGTAAAATGTATTCTTCACTTCTACCTAAGACTCAGACTAGCTGTGAAATTACCTCAGATTGGCAAGAGTTTAAGATCCTCTATTCTGAGGACTCAGACTAAGCACAAGAGCCAAAAATGAGTCACATACTGCAAAGAAAATGTTCAAATTTGTTTCACAGTCAAAAATCACACCCATTAAATCATAACGACATTTCTTGTTTCAAGTTGTGCCCATTCAGTTGTGTCATGGTAGTTACTGTGTTCCTGGTATTGCTTTTCAGGGAAGTCATTTGAATGGCAGAAGAGTTGCGCAAGTAGCTGGTAGATCTCTGTTGCTGAGCTTTCCTCCTGCAGCGAAGCTGGTTGTTGAAATGTCTTCTAAAACTCTCACTGAGAAAATACAGTGCAAATGGGTTGACACAAGAGTTGCAGAAGCTTAGCACTCGGGCTACTAAGGTAACAACCATATGTCCTGTCGATGGATCAATCTCATTGTAATGAAAAGATCGGTACATGTATAGCACATGGTTTGGAAACCAGCAAATAGCAAAGAAGCCAACGAAAACTAGAACAATTTTTGCCAGACGTTTCCGAGTTTCCATCTAAAAGGATGAAGAGAATCCAAATGAACAACAATGAATAGAATTTCTCCACATAACAGACTGAATTAAACATGTAGCATTTAGCTTTATATTAGCTTCAACAGCTATCATAAATAAGGCCAGTAAAAATGTTTTCTTCAAGGCCAAATTACTTTTTCTGTCTCATTTCCTTTTCTTTCTCACTTTCAGTTTACTTTCAGTGAAAGATCTTATCTGTTTGCAGTTACAGAAGGTTGCTCTTTCTACATAATATATGCAGGAAAAGTGATTCAAGACCCAAAGAAACACTGGCTTCTAACCTGAAAGAAAGAACCAATGGATGTCATGAAACATAAACTTTTCTGATGAGAACTCAGTGCTTGGCTTGAAACTTAAGTTTTTGTCAGAAAGCTATTTAGAAATTGTTGCCTTTGAAATCTAAAGACATTGTGGGTGAAATGTAGAGACACTACTAGGGTGTTACATACGATGGTATTTATATCCCATTGTTTTTCCAAAGCAACCAGACCTCCATTACACAGTCTGAAGCATCTTAATTCCAGGGTGAGGTGAAACGTTCCATTAAATCTTCAACAACGACAGGAAATGTACCTTAATTGCAGTGCTAAAGTATACTGGAATACAGTGTAGCTATTGAGAGTGGCTGAAAATTTGGCAAGGTATGGAGCCTAAACAGCGTATCCAAAGTGTGATTGCGAGATAAACTGGCCAAGCAGAAGGCATCAAAGAGGCAGAAATTTTCTTCATATTCTTTCTAAATGATTTATTTATTCTTTCTAGAAGATTTATTATTGCATCAGGTACAAAAGTTTTGCGAAGTCAGGAAAGTTTTCCAGCTCTGTTCAATGCTCTGAGAAAAAAATTATCTGTGAATTTATTCTAACAGGGTTTCAAAATCTGTGAAACTAAGCCTTATATAGTTTTCTTGGCTCTATCTAAACAAAAAACAGTGGCGAATTCACAAAAGATGGGATAACTCTAACATTTTGATTTAGTAGCATTTGCACTCTGACAGATTGCAAAAGCAGACTAAATGGTGCAGAGTATAGTGTGAATATTGCACTTGGCCTAAAGAAACAGCAATAGTTTAAATTTATTTCTTCTTGCTGGGAGATACGTAAGTGCACCAGAATTTTCTATTCTTCTGAGCCTCATAGATTAACATAAAGAAAAAAAAAACAACTATGTAGAAGGAAAAAATATGTTCTTACTTTGAAAATGCATGTAAGTTCAGAAATGTGATATAAATTAAATATTTTTTCCACTTGAGGGTTCAGCCAAAAGGCTCTCTATATTTCACAGTAAAATAATACCTGAAGTGCTAATACATATGCACTTTTGACAAGAAACAGACTAGAGTAGAAATGAAATGCTGCTCAAAAAGGACATGAGGGAATGTAGTCTTTCTTTTTAAAAGACCATGTATATGCTATGTATGCAAGGAGATTTCAGTTAGTAAAGTTGTTTTCTAAAATACTTGCAGAGAAAATCATTCAAAAATGTTTTAATGGGCATAATTATTTTTCTCTGTCTCTACTAATACTTTTGCAAAGTGGTCAAGGCACTTTCACAGCAAAAGCTGTACATTGTACATGCAAATGTTCTTGCTAATGTTGATATCATATTGCTTCTCGTGCCTTACAGGGAGTCTGGCTTTTTCCAGCATTTTAAAATGCTTTGTCTCAAAGGTATATAGAACCTATACCAAGAGTTTTATAGCACCTATAAGAGAAAGGATATTAGAAAACTGTGAGTTCAAGATTATATCCAAGAAAGGTCTACTGAGGAAGTAAAAAAAGAACCAGCTAATGCACTGTGTTCATTGTTTCAGCATTCCCCAGTCTGAGAGTAAAATTTTCTCTGCCTATGTCAGTTTTATCACTTCCAAGCACAAATAAAAGAGAGATAATTCTCAAAAAATTTTTGCAAGATTTCTTTCTCCAAATGACAAGACAGAGTACAGTGTAGTCCACCTGTTATTCAGGAGGAAGTAGTTAGAGACCTGCTGACCCATTTGGATCCCCATAGATACATGGGACCGGATGGGATTCATCCCGGAGTGATGAGAGAGCTGGCAGATGAGCTTGCTATACCGCTTTCCATCATTTACCAGAAGTCCTGGAGCACAGGTGATATCCCAGATGACTGGAAGTTGGTGAATGTGACCCCCATACACAAAAAAGGTCGTTAGGATGATCCAGGAAATTACAGACCTGTTAGCCTTACCTTGGTCCCAGGCAAAGTTATGGAACAGATAGTGCTGAGCGCTATCATGCAACACCTGCAGGATGGACAAGAGATCAGGCCCAGCCAACATGGGTTTAGAAGGGGTAGGTCTTGCTAGACCAACATGATCTCNAGGTCAAGAGAGGTTATCCTTCCACTGTACTTGGCACTGGTTAGACCGCACCTCGAGTATTGCGCTCAGTTCTGGGCCCCTCAGCTCAGGAAAGATATCGAGGTGCTGGAACAAGTTCAGAGAAGGGCAACTAGGATAGTAAAGGGGCTTGAAGATAAGCCTTATGACGAGAGGTTGAAGGAGCTGGGTCTGTTTAGCCTAGAAAAGAGAAGGCTCAGGGGTGACCATATTGCTGTCTATAACTATCTAAAAGGAGGTTGTAGCCAGGCAGGGGTTGGTCTTTTCTCCTTGGTCTCTGGGGACAGGACGAGAGGTCATAGTCTTAAGCTTCAGCAGGGTAAGTTTAGGCTTGATATTAGGAAAAGGTTTTTTACTGAAAGAGTGATTCAGATGTGGAATGGGTTGCCCACAGAGGTGGTTGAGTCACCAACCCTGGATGTGTTCAAGGGGAGGCTGGATGAGGTGCTGAGGGATATGATCTAGATGTAGCTGATAGGTTAGTTGGATTATAGGTTGGACTAGATGATCTTCAAGGTCCCTTCCAGCCTTATCTATACTGTGATACTGTGATACTGTAAATGGTCACCTGTAGAGAGAGATGAAGCTACTACCATTAAGTACAAAAGCATAATTATTTAAAAAGAACACAAGTAATGGTTACATTAACAGCACATACAAACACATATACCAATATCATTTACTGTTAGGAATGTGCATTGATGGCATTGAATTTATATTTTTCCTTGCTAATATTAATTTGCATACTGGGCTTAATACTGAGTAATTGTGAAAATGAGGAGATTTTTCAGGAAATCTTAGTTCATGTAGAAGCTGAACTAATCCTCTGCAAAAATCCAGCAATTTTGCTGTTATAATCCCTTCATTTTCATTTATAAGTATATACAACAAACAAATCTTTCAAGACAATTTAAAAAGCAATTTTCTTACCTGTCTCTTGGAATGCTCTCTGTGTTCTCCAGGGATGTTGTGAGCACTTTTTATTAAACTCTTTGCAATATGATAGTAGTAGATGCTAATAATCACAAGAGGGACAAGAAAATACACAAGGAAAAGCAGCACTGAATGGATCTTTGGGTGCATGTCATCTGTCATGGGGTATGGTATGCATGCTGTGAAAGTGGCATTATCTGTGTCATTGATGTGAGCCAGTTCGGAGAACACTGCTTCAGGAACTGCTAGAAGTATGGAGATTATCCAGATGGCAGTGGCTTTAACACACGTCCATAGCACTGCACTGGAGGTCTGAATGTCCATGGGATTTACAATTGCTTTGTACCTGAAATTGATCAAAATGCAGATGCAAATTAAAAAGTATTCAAATTCCACACATGATGCACAAGCTTACTTAATGCCTTTGATTAAAATAATGTTATGGTTTGTTCTTATTTGAAATGTCATGGGCTTGTAATATTTCTTAAATTTTCATTCTCTAAACTTCTTACCTTTATTTGTATATATACTCATGGTGGCAAAAGGAGACCTGGATATAACCTGTGGCTGTAGGTGCCCATTCTGCACCAGTGTGACAAAAGCATAGAATCAGGCACAACTCCAATTTTTCTTTCTCCAAATACCCCCAGCAAATCCCAAAATGTGCATTTTACCTCCACAGTTCCGCCTCAGTCTCGTATCAGTATATATGCACATTTTGTGTCTCCTTCCTTCCTCTTGAAGGTCAGGGCTCTCTCCTGCCTGCCACCACAGTTTTTCTGCTCTAGGATGCCCCTAGTCCTCCTCAGAGGAATACAGTTGTCCCTCTTCTACTTCGCACCCCCAATATTGCGGCTTCATATTTTAGCAGCATGATTTTTCAGCAATTAAGGAAGCCTGTTTCACAGCTGCGCATATGTGACCTGACACACATGAATATTCAAATTAGGCAGTCATGAATATTCAAACCAACCCCCACACCATGCTGCACCCACCCTGAGGCAACCATGGCGGCTTGGTTCGGCTTGGCTTGGCTCAAGCACGCGCCACCCCCCCCGTCCCACTTGAGCGAAAGCCACCCCCCGCCCCGCTCTGTTCAAGCGTAAGCCAACCCTCACTCGGAGACAAATGGCTGCGTGCAGTTATGAAAGATTTATACACTCTCAGGTTAGATGTGGTGTCCGGTACTTTCTTGGGGTAGACTTGGTGTCCAAAACCAGACACCACGTCTATCCTGACTATGGAAAGACCAGGTCTACCCACCCAGAGAAACACTGGGACAGCAGCATGGATGGGTCCCCACACCAGTGTCCCCAGCCGAGCAGAAAAGGGGTTTTTCCTGGTGTGGGGTGGCTGTGGGTGATGGGAAGCACCGACATGAACACTGACACACAGCAGGGCAGTGCTGAAACAGCACCGGAACGCCTGGGTGAGGGGCAGGGCAAATTTGCATGTTAATGAGCTGCCATTCTATGTGGACGGAGGGCTTCGCGGATGGGGGTCAAGACCCACGGTACCGTGGTATGGGAGACCCAACTGTATACCCATCTTCATAAAGTCAGGCAGAAATTACTCCCAATGGACTGTGCAGAAAGTATAACACTGACGTAAAGTAAGCATTTCCACATCAATAATTGGAAGCTGCTGCTCTACAGTGCATTTTAGAAAACTGTCTCAAAATATTTGTGGATGTATAAACCTTTGTGGAACTGATAATTTCATATCCCTATACAATAATAACAGCAAAAATTGTAGAGAATGGAAATATCACACTACAGTAAAGTAAAATAAATAAATAGAAACAGATTCTGTCCAGGAATACATTTTTTACAAAAATTCAATGCAGGAGATGATACAAATTAATAATTCCCACAAGAAAATCTACATGCTAAAGACAATTTTACATTGAGAAATATATTTCAAGGATACCTTAATGATTTGCTTAGATTTTCTTTTTTTTTTTTAATTAAGTAAATTATGCTTTAATGTCCTTATTAAAAACTGAACCTTAAACAGAACATTTCAGTTTTTTTAAGTTGTAGTAATTTGAAAGATTGCTTTAACTCATATGGGGTTTTAGCTTCCTCAATTCTTTTGTTTCTAGTTTCAATTTGATTTGACACGGAGAACAAGCCCTATGGGGAGCGAATTTGGGAACTAGAGTTGTTCAGCCTGGAGAAGAGAAGACTCAGAGGTGACCTGAGAGGGGTTTACAACTACCTGAAGGGAGGTTGCAGTCAGGTGGGTGTGAATATCTTCTCTCAGGCTGACGACACCAGAACAAGAGGACATAGCCTCACACTATGCCAAGGGAGGTTTAGACTGTATGTTAGGAAGAGCTTTTTCATAGAGAGAGTGATCTCTCATTGGAATGGTCTGCCCAGGGAGGTGGTGGAGTCACCATCCCTGGAGGTGTTTAAGAGAAGACTCTATGAGAAGCTCAGTGACATGGTCTAGATGGTGGGAGTCCAGGCTGGATGGAGCGTGGTGCCCATGGTTCCACGCTTGTGGGCCTGATCCCTGGGTGGGCGTTTGCTTGGGAGTTGGACTGTGACACGGCCAGGTTTTTTCCTGAAACAACAGAAGTTTTAAGAAATGGAAAAAAATTCTCTTTAATGTCTAAAGAAAACTTTTACAGGAGGAAAGGGGTAAGGAGAGATTCGTACTTCAGGTACATAACTTTATTCGTCTTCAGGTCTTTTCAGTCAGTGGAGATGTATTTTCAAAGAGTGATTCAGATTTTAGGTATATTAAATCACCCTCTGAGGTGCTTATTTTTCTCTTACAGCAAGCTTAGTTTGAGAAGAAATGTAACTTAGATGCCTATTATTTTGTGATAAAATTCCATATCCAAGCATATACATGCATATAGACATATAAATATGTATGGGTATAAGCAAGTGTCTAAATACATAACAATGCTCAGTTATACCCAAATATAATATAGTTGCTGAAGGGAATGCTGAGAACTGCAGTTGTGATCCTAAGTATCCTCTATGGTTAATTGGCACGTCCTACCACAGAATCACAGAATCACAGAATCAGTAAGGTTGGAAAAGACCATAGAGATCATCAAGTCCAACCTATCACCTGTTACCTAATCTAATCTAGTCAAACCTGTTACATAACCTGACCTGTTGCCATCCTACTACCAACACATCATCCTACCTATAACACACTACCCTAATATCTAGGTCATGCCACCAAGAACTTCATCCAACCTTTTCTTAAACACCTCTAGGTACGGTCACTCCACCACCTCCTTGGGCAGCCCATTCCACTGAGAGATCACCCTCTCTGTGAAAAAGTTCCTTCTAATGTCCAGTCTAAATCTCCCCTGACGCAGTTTAAGACTGTGTCCTCTTGTTCTATCACTGGTAGCCAGAGAGAAGAGACTGACACCTAGCTGACTACAACTTCCTTTCAGGTAGTTGTAGAGAGCGATAAGGTCTCCCCTCAGCCTCCTCTTCTCCAGACTGAACAATCCCAGGTCATTCATAGCCTCTCAACATCAGGAGCAGATATTTAATGAATTGTGGAAAATATTCATGTACCTCCATGCACTAAATTTGAGTTTGCTGGCAATCAGCAGTGCAATTGGCTATGTCATGAAAATATCTGAAGTAGACCACTGTCTTGGTACCCTAGCAAACCTTTTCTTCAGAGAATATTTGAGACAGAATGTGCCTTGGGGTCCTCTTTCTCAGGATTGTGATAAATTTTATTATCACCAAATAATTAAAAATAAAGGCTATTTGTGTTCATATCGTCTTTGAATTCAGAGAGATGTTTAGTGTGTCTTTACCCCTAAAATGCAGTAGAAAATAAAACTCAGTGAACTCTCTCTGTTAATTTACGCTTACCGTTTCTGCTAACACAAAATGAGAAACTCCCTGGACACCAAGGTGTAAAGAAATCCTTTACACTGCCATAGGAGGGACAGAAGCTCCTGCACAAAGCATGAATACTACTCAGCTCAAACTGTGACCTTATTATTCAATAATTGCTTCCTATTGCTGTTTGCCTTGATCTTGTTATGCAAAGACAGACCCTTTATTTAATTTCATTCAACTGAGGTGATGTCAAGTTCTTACATCTACTTATTGCAGTGAACCCTCAAATTTTGCAGGGTCTCCCTGCCTCCCATAAAACCCATGATCCACAAAGATAGACAGCTCATGAATATGCAAATAAGTTGCAGTGCTGGGGGCGGTGGTAGAGGGTATCCCCAGCCCCTACAGTGCTGGGGACGGTGGCGGAGGGTGTCCCTGGCCCCCATAGTGCTGAGGGGGTGGCGGAGGGCTTATGCGGCAGGGTCGTCGCTCGCTGCTTATGTAGCGAGGCTGGCACTCGCTGCTTCTGGGCACGAGGGGGCGGTGGGGGGCCAGTGGCCACTGCTTCTGGCGCGGGGATGGTGGTGGGGGTGTGGCAGCTGCCATTTCTGGACACAGGGAGCAAACTACGGGCAGTCCCCAAGTGAGTGAGAGGTGCCACTCCCCCCAGCCCACAGAATGTGGCCATCCCACCCCATGGGGAGAATCAGTGCCACCCCTTGGCACTGCAGAGGGACTCCACCTGCACAGACATGAAAACACCATGAAGAATGGGGCTGTCTTTGCAGGAAGAAAACCCGAGATGTACTGAGCCAGCGAGATAAGAACAGCGAAGTACTGAGGGTTTACTGTATTTTAAAATAGTTCCTTCGGAAAGAGCTGGCTTGGTGTGTTTGGGACATGGGGAAGGCATTGGATAAAAATAATGTCTTGCATTACAGATTATTTTTAGCCCTTCTTTCCCACTGCATAGCTTCAAGCTGTTTTGACAACAGCTCTATGACCTAAGCAAATGACTTTTAGCAGCATTTGTTCTAGTTAATCTCTAAATGGAAAATCTTTTCAGAAGCCTTCACATTAGCAGATGTAGCATACATTTGTACTTTGTCATATATTGTTATTTCAGCAAATAGCATGCTTTTCCTCGAGCTATGACTGACTCCAGATTGCAAGACATTGCAGCAGGGTGCCATTTTTCACAAAACAGCAAGTTTAGCACAAAAAACCTTCTTCTAATCTATTTGCTACTTTAATGACTACGAGGTGGCACTTTTCTTCCTGGGACTCAGCCCTTCGCATTACTCAGTGTCAATGAGTAGAAAAAGGCACTAAGGGCTTTACAGAATCTGCCATCTTGCAAAGATACAGAGTTGAAAGAGATGAGTTACAGATAAAATCAAATGTAAACTGAGATAAATGACAAGTGTTCGCAAAGTGAACACAGAATCTCCTCCTTTGTATAAAACCAATGTGAGGTTAAAACCTACCATCAACCATGCAAATTACAAACAGCATATTTTCTATCAATAAAAAAGCCACCAATAAACTAGAGTAAGGGTGCAAATTAGTCAAATTAGTAAGTGATTCTATCTTCTCCTTCACTGATGAAAAAAAAGAAGCAAATTACAGGTTTCCATGACATTCAGGAAATAATAATAAATATGTATTTGGTTTTAATTAGAAGCCTCCATGTAAATTCTTTCTTCCTATATTCTCCATCACTATCATTTCTGACAAAGGGACTCTGACTCAGGAAACACTTCCTTTCTTTGGAGCTGTGATTTCTGCCAACAATCACAAGCACGAACTTGCCCATTCTGATTCTGCAGATCAGTTTTGTTTGTGTCGTACGTATTCATTATAAAGCAATCTCCTCACTTCCACACAAGCCAAAAAAACTGATGAAAAGAATATCCTCTTCTCCAGCATTATAACACGTTGCTACCTTCCAAACTCCAATCTGTCTTATCTATTTCCCCTAACCTTTGTTCTCAAAGACCTTTCCTAAGGTACTTCTCAGTGCCAAACTAGAATGGGAAGTTCTATTCCTGTCTCTGCTGCATCCACAATGCTCTTCCCCTCCAATACACTTGACTTCAAAAGAAGCTGCTCCATGACTAAGTTCATGAAGGATGTAAGCTGTCCTTCCATTGCATTGCTATCTCTTTCTAGAGTACTTTGTTCTGATGACCTTAAAAACAAATTAAAAAGAAAACCCAAAACAGCTAGACAATACTTAGGCAGCTAGTGGACTAAGACAACAGCCTACCAGTCCAACCATGACTGCCTCAATATCTCCTTGCCCTTTTGCTTCTGCATTATCTGTTTTCCTTTCTTAAAAGCTCTTCTGTTCAAGGACTTTCTTCTTGTTCCTGTTCATATAGCACCCACCACAAATAGCACCCTAATTTGTTACTTAGTTTCCGACATGTCATCACAATGAAAATTAATATAATAATGAAGTGTCATAAATGAAGCAGAGACACAATTCAAGTATGGCAAATCTATGTTACTTGGCTTTAATTTTCATTGTAATCCTGGAGCTGGAGAGGTTGGTATAATTTGCCTTACTGTAAAAAAGCCTTTTAAAGTGATGTTGCTGTGCCATGTACTGCATTTCCTGCAATCTAGAGTCATTTATCAAAACCATACATTTGTTAGTCCTTTTTTTGTCACTGCATAATGATTTCAAACACAAAAAAGCCTAATAACATAAAAGGCTATAAATAGATCTGCACTGCAGAGGGACTCCACCTGCACAGACATGAAAACAATACTAATATCATGTCCACTACAGTGGATGGGAACAAAGTCCTTTTCCTTGTAGGGCAGTTCAGTTGACTCAACTTCAGATGAANTATATCTGAATAGGAGACATAGCTTTATAGTCAGTATTTGTTAAAAATACTAATATCATGTCCACTACAGTGGATGGGAACAAAGTCCTTTTCCTTGTAGGGCAGTTCAGTTGACTCAACTTCAGATGAATCATCAAGAGAAGAACAATTTATCTAGCAGAAAGCAATATGGGGTCCTTTGATGTCCATTATTGTGGTAATTTTTTTCACAGCACACAAACTGTCTGAAATCTGAATTTACTCTATCTTAATCTTTTTTTTCACAAGTAGTCCCAATATTTTTATTCTGCACTTATCTCTTAAGAGCAGAGAATTGCATTCACCCAGAAATTACCATCTCTGAGGTCTGATAGTGAATATGATGAACAGTATTTGAAATGAAGACTAGCAGACCATGTGTAAACACACTAAAATGAATAACAATGACATGCATTTTGTGTTCCTCAGGGGAAAAATCCTAAGAACTTTCTAAGTAGACAAAGTTTTCCACTCTATAGAAATACACTCTGTTGAATCAAAAACTATCAATAATGCTTCAACAGAAGAGCCTGGTTTAATCTTTTGGTTGACAATTTCTCCACTGTGAAAAGAATCACAGCAAAAGTTTCCCCAGATGGTGAGAGTTATTTTCTGCATGAATTATATTACCTGTCTTGTCCACACAGTGTTTCAGAGGAGAAATTTTCTTTTTTGTTTTCATTTTTTCTTCTCTTACTGCTTCTTCCTCTTGCTATTCACCTTACATTAGCTAACTTCATACAAATCTTGCAATGCTAGCTCATTGCCTGCCATCTACTTCTCTAGAGCCATAACTGCACTAGTTCAAAGTACTGTCAATAATTTGTTCAATTCTCCTCCTGAAAACAGTATTAGTAAATTGTTTCACTAGTTACTATTCAGAAAATTTCATTATATGTCTGTATTCCCATTAAATTTATATTTAAGTTTGATAGTTCCAGGTCACTGATGAACATACTTTCATGTATCTTAAGACAGAGAAATAGGTCTCTGTTAGTTTCAGTTTCCCTAAATTTCTATCATGAAAAGAGAAGGAGAAGGAAGAGAAGGAGACCAACCCATAATAAAATATAATAAAGACTTAGGCTACATCCATATGAGCAAACTAAATAGTGCTAAAGTCTATTCTTGGGCCTGGAGGCCAAGTGGCACTGTCTGGACATCCATGACTAGCTAAACTCTTTATTATCCCAATACGATACCACATCCAAACAAATCAGACACTCAACACTTCTGTTGGTAATGGCCCCTGGGCTTGTGTTTAATTCTGAATCATGCCTAGAAATTGTTTAGGATGCTATCGATTGTCCCAGGTGAAAAGCACACCATGGACTGCTCTAACAAGTTTGACAAGTGCCTGACTTCCAGTGTTGGGACTATGCTTTGGCAAAGGCAGCTCTAGCACCTGTTCTCCAGGAACAAAATGGAGCCATTCATTCAGACAGGGTGTCTGGTAGTCATTGCCCAGGCCTGCTACACAGTGGATGAAAATTAACATTTCACCTGTGAGGAGAGAACCTTATTCTTAGCGGCTGCATCACACAACCTTATGGATGTATCATTTCCCACTGGGAAGTACAAGACAGATAAGCATGTATATTCTCTTAGTCTTTATTGCCTGTCTGTAGTACTTATCTAATTCCAACAGCCATTTGGAGCTATGGATTTTGGATTCCGCTGAGGAGGGGTGGATAATAGGAGGTGAAAGTATCTAGGCTAAATGATAGGCATTGCAATGTGTAGCCTGGACAAGGTTATGCACTGTTTGGCTTTGTCCTCTATTTCTCTATTCTACATTAAAAAAAAATAAAACAAACAAACAAACAACAAAAAAAAAAACAACCAAGTAAACAAAAGCCCCGCCAGAAACAACCAAACAAAACCTTAGAAAACCAAAATTAACCCTGGTTTGTTCTTTCAGGGTTTATATTCTGAATCTGGATGGGTCAAAGGACTTTGAGAAAAGAGAAGCCCATTTCTCCAAATGGGCTTGATCCAAATTCCATTGATATACCCCTGCTTTTAGATTGATGAGACAGAGATGCATGGTTGCCTGCATATTCACCGTATGTTTACTACATGTCTCCCAGCAACAATATCTATAGATACTTGAATGAAGAAGACCTCATAAAATCATCACTGCTGGAGTCAATAAAAATATCAGTTACACAAAATGAAGTGCCTGGAAGCAGAAATCTCAAGTGTGAAATATGCTCAGTACCAGTTTACTTTTATAAAAGTTTTGCTGTTACATTTGCTCCATTTCCTTGATGAATTCAGTTATCGTCCATGACATGGCAGATAACATACTACCGTGAACATTATATGGACAAATAATTTTTAGAAATTTTACAAGCCCAGAAGAATTAAATAACAAAACCTCTAGTAATGTGTCTAGAATAGACATAGATTTCACTGTTTGAAAACCTAGACCCCAAATCTCTAATTTCTAAGCTCAAAAAGCAGCAACTTATTTGCTCCAGTATATTATCATCTAGAAGGCTCCACTTTGTCACTTTTAAACAAGCTTCCAGTTCATTTTCATCTGAAACTTCTGTTCTTAGTCTGTCCTGAAATCAATGTATCTGGAAAAAAGAAGTGCACACCACGGTAAAAAGAAATGGACATTAAAAATCACAGACAAGAAAGCTAATACAGCAATCTTTAAAATATGAACAATCAAAAAAACTTGTAGCCAAAACACCAATATGACACTATTAAAAAAAAACAAGGCTGTGAAAAGCAGTTGGGAAAAAATAAAACAATACTTGGTATAGTCACATGAAGGAAAAAACAAAATTACATGAGATATAATGACAACATACCAGAATGAGACATTTCTCTCCTGTTTGTACACACACCACAGTTATATTTGAATATCTGCTCATACAAAGCTGAAAATATACAAACCTTCATGCAGCAGATGTAATTATGCCAGGCTTCATGTGGATTGTTTGTCTCTTGGTTATTTTGTCTGATATCTGACAAGTTTGTGTCAAGTTAATGCCAAAACACACTTCTCTTTAATAGGCACCAAAGTAGGTTTTCTCATACCTTCCACAAATTTAATGAAATAGTAAGAACATACTTGCTAGTTGTAATTACACTGTCAAATTAGGCTGAATCTCAGCATGGATTTAGAAGTTCCTAGTGGAGGTACATGTTCAGACCTAGGACTTGCGGCTGCATATACTTTGTCACATTCGTACATACAAAACCAATCAAAATAATTTAGGACCAGGAATACATAGCCTGGAAAAATGGTTCTGCAGCAAAACTCACATGATAAATATACAAGTTCTGTAGTTAAACTATTTTAAATGAAGATTCAATTAAATTATCCCTTTTTAGGAGGATATTCAAGAGTTCTATCACTCTGCACATATATAAAAGAGATTTATTATTTATTTCCTAACAAATTTATCATCATAGTTAAAAGGTGAAAGCTTTTCCCTAGAGAAAGCATTGGCAGAGCATACTTGATCTTTGGCATAACTTCTGAGGACATGCTGAATGCAGACTTCCAACAGTTCAATTTGTATCAGCCCATTGCAGTGTAATATATAAGGGAATCTTGTACCACGTTACAGCGAGAGGCAAACAGATAAAATAAATGAATGGAGATTTACATGCTTAATAAGAATTGTGCTACATATGCTGTTTAGCAGCTATTTTGTCTGTCACAGGCACAGGTTTTTACTGAATCGATCAAAGATGCAGGAAACAGGAGGGGAGGTTTTAAAACTGTTTCTCGAGGCTTAGGTTACAGCCTATGAAAGTCTATCTGGCATTTGCATTAGTCAAATCAAAACTGGCTCTTGCCAGCACAACACACGCACTGCATTGATCACTGACTAGGATAACCATCACAGTCATTTCTCCCTTGCCATCCTCAACCTAAGCTGTTTCTGTGAGTAGAAGAGCACACAAAGGACACAGGCACAAAGGCAGGAGTTGAACAGATGCACTTGTCTTTATGAAGTTTGAGATACATTTGCCTGAATTGGGAGAAAAATGCTATTTGCTGAGAAATATTTTTCAGCTGTGTAATGATGGTCATAAGAGGAACTTCTCCAACAGCTGATTTGACCTGCCTGGTTTGGACAATNTGGGGGGGTGGGAGCAGAAGGTTTGCCATAATTATAACCATACTGCTACAGCCTACAGTGAGAGAAACATCTGGAACATAATTTACTTTAATGTACTTATTCCCTCAATACATTTACCTCAGGTGTTAGGATTTCTAAGACATATACTTAGAGATTTCATAGTTCTACTTAGTCTGTATGATTCTGTTTTCCCATCTACTATATACAGTCACGGTGGTGTTTTTCTCTTACACAGATAATCTTTCTTTTTATCTTTACTTTTTCTTTATTCTGCAGTTAAATGTAAGTAATTTTCAAGACGTCATTTAATCCTACTTTCCTTGTAAAGGCTATTTAGTTCCTGAGTATCAGCTATTAGAGCTCAAAGGAAAATCATGTCCAGTTTCCTTTTTCACCTGTTCCACTACATGTAATAAGAAATGAGGATTTTATCTTTCTCCAGTCACTGTACATCTGCCTGAAGCAGCATCTGCCATAACAAAAGAAGAAACTGTAAATAAATTCTGGAAGAGTAAAAAGAAATTTTTATTACAGTGATATTAGTAATGAAAAACCTATGCGGATTTTCATGTTTCTGAATGTCTTCAAAACATTTCCTGAGCCTCCCCAAAAATGGGAAACAATAGACATGCAAACTGCGTCAAAAGACATTGTTATTAGCTGTCATCAGAAGTCAGCACATAGAGTAAACTTGCAAAAAACCATTTTTGAGTCTTTTTGCAGTTTTAAAAATACAGATTGCAATATTCCACATTAAAGAAAAATAAATAAAGCAAACAAACAAAAGAAAGATCAAGTACTTTAGGTGTGCAAATCTACAGAATCCATTTGAAACATCTCAGTCAGGCGCTGTATTTAGGTATTTAAGCATGGATTTAAGTTTTTTAACTCTTACCTGGTTAATCAAGTATTTGTCTCATCAGGTGTGTCCTTATGCTACACGTTTTAGGAAAAAAACAAGTAAGATGCTATTTCAACTGCAGTAGGGTGAGTTCAGCTTTCCTATCTCTATTAGAATGCAGCAGGACTGCATTTGAGCTAACGCATTTAAATCCTTCATTAGAAAGAAAATTCAATGTAGGAAAAGTAGCAGAATTAAATTTAATCCTATTTTTACAGATTGGATAAAAAATTAGGCATAAATGAAAGCCAAAGAGAAAATGAAAGAGTTTGTGGGACAAATCTAAAGCTGTTTGAGAAGTCAGCCATTTATTCCTTCGAAGTCCAGTGTCTTGGGATTTTTTGAGTACCACACAATAACACAGTAATGGCCAGAGGTGCACATCATAGTGCTCAGCCTTAGTTCACTGCCACCTGAGCTTTTCCAGCCACCTCTCCACACCAAGGTTTATGTATCATTCAGAACTCTGTCTCTGAAAAGCATCTTGAAAGCACATACTTGCCCTCCATGTCCTTACCCTACCTAGATTCCTTCCTAGGCACAAAGACCTCTCACTCTAAGAAGAGGGTGAGAAGCCTCATGGGCCCAATTTGAATTCTGAGCTAACTGCATGGTCCACCAAGGGCATACATTTGAAAAACACTCCTTGGAGCAGTGAACACGTTCATGGGATGGTTCAAGTCAGGTTCATCCCTGGCTTCTGCCTTTTATGCAGTGAGGACCTGCTGGCACACATTTTCTTCATGTGTGCCAAGCTGCAATCCCTCTGTCAACACTTCTCACCTCTTTGCTTTTATCCTCCTTATCAAAGATCACATCAAGTCCTGGGACTTTCTCACCAACATCCATTAGCCCTGGTCAAAATTGCAGTTTACGGACCCTGGAGAAACAAGCTTGTCAGAGGCTTCATTTTTAATTCCTTGTTCTACCACGTCATTAGGAACTGCATCCCCAGTCATCATGCACCAGCCCAGTGGGCACATTAAAGGGTGTGCTGAGTGCTACTGGGGGTGTTCTGCCCTATATTCTCTTTAGTTCCCTTTCTCTTTGTTGTTTTGTACATTTTTGTCCTTCAGCCCACTACATTTGTTTCATTTGTAATCCTCTGTAAGGTTTTCTCTTTCTGTAATCCAGCTTCTCTTTTTTCTTTAGTTTTACGAACCAGAAAAGTTAAGGTCTCCAGAGGTGGTCTGGTTTCTTCACAATAGAGAAACAGTAGCCATAAGGGGCAGGAGTGCTGTCCCTACACCCCTCCTGCATGGCAGGGATAAAGAGATGGCTGGCTCAACAGCACAGCTCCTATACTGACTTCTCCACCTCACAGGGGACGGAGTTTGCGACCTGCTCTGACATCAACACCCTGCACCACCAGTGCCACCACTGCATCATCTCTGCTGCCACCATCCCCACTACTACTGATGACCTCCCACTCCTCTCTGCCCCAACATGTGCAGGGCACCTGCCTCCCCCTCCCCTCACGTGGCAGACAGACCCCTGAAGCTCAGAGGTCGAAGAACCAGCTGTGATGGAGATGGGCAACCTTGGGGAGATGTGCTGTGTGCTCCTAATTTCAGTCTTGTCACACAGGAAAGCATTACTGATTCTGAGAGGGACTTCTGTGACAAAATCCATATGAAATAAGTCAACTTTAGAAAAAAAATATATATGCAATTAGTCCTACTTTTTCTTCCTTATAGCTTTAGTTTGTTAGTAACAATCATTCAGAGTTTATAGCTTCTGTAGCTGCTTTTGTTAAATGTATCAATATACATGTAAATCACCATCCAGAATTTCCACATAAACAGTAAGTGCAATCTACACTGTGGAAACCAGGACAACCTCCCTTATCCTAATTCATGCAGGCATGCTGCAAAGAATTCTAAACATTCCTAAGTCTGTTCCTTAGTGTAATCAATGTCTGGCACTCTATACAGTCCTATGATAACAGAGAATAAAAAGCAGGAAAGGCTTTAATTATCATATTTTATAATGTCCTTTGAGCATTACCTGTGAAAGAACAGGTCACAGTGAAGACATTGTGTACCAGGCCAAACATGTGCTGGATTATAATGGAGGCCTCTTAGTGACAACACTGCATACAAACTTCTAACATCCTATGCTAGATTCACCTATCTGGACAAAACACTGGGCCCAGCCAGGTCTCACCTCCTCAGCACCTCCTGAGTGCAGGATGCAGCCACCACTCCTGATCTGCCGGCACAATTGCCAGCAACTGATTTAGTCAGGATGACAGGTATTAGGATATGGCTACAAATCAGTGTGACAGAAACCTTCCACACCAGCGCCTCTTCTTGAATCATTGATATTAAAAGAATATAAAATTATATTAAAATCAAACAATGAGTGCTCCAAAGCAATTGAATCAATCCTTAAATCACCAGCATTCCCTCACATTACATGTCACTGAAGGCATGATCTCCACTACAAGGAACTTCTTCCCTTTTCAAATAAGATAGCACAATCATAATTTTAAGTGGTGGAAATAGAGCAGAAAGAGAACTGCAGGGCTTCCTTCACTCTTTAAGAACAGCTTTTTACATACTTTTAACTAAGTTCATCAAAGAGTTACAGGTATTCCCTTTAAAGTATGTTTTGCTATCTCTTCTTCAAAAATATAATCATTTCCATAAGTTCTAAAGTTTTTATGACAGGTATGTTAAGTTCTGATTCAAACACAACTAAAACTGGTGTCTGCTGAAGACAAGTGGAATTGAACAATTTACTGAATTAGCTAGAAAAAAATACAGTAATATTCTATTTTTTTAAAAAAGGAATAAAAGTTTTGAAGAAACATTACTGTAATTGTGAAGATACATTACTGAACTCAAACCTCCACCAATATAATTCAGTGGCTCAGTTTAAAACCAAACAAAATAAAATGGGATAATTTCTATGGAGAATGAATTAAACATTTTCATTTCTGGCTGAAAAAAAACTCCAACAAACTGCTTAGAAAAGAGAAGAAATACAATTTAATTTATTTTTTAGGTTGCAATTACACTGCAAGATTTTGTCTCTCAGAGCCTGAAGCACAATCCAACAACCACTCAGTATAAATTCCTTAAGTACCCATTCACAGTAATTGTGAGGGAAAACTTGAGGAAAAATTGTGAGGGAAAAATTGTGAGGAAGAAAACTTGTTTCTTCCTAATTTGACAAGCACTGGAGAAGAAAGTGTTATTTTCTCTGTGGTTTGGGGTACATATTTTCTTTTTTTTCCCCCATTTCTAAAAGTTCAGAAGGTAAAATAAAACCAGTTTGATCAAAAGTTTAAGACTGACAATTACAACAGAACAATTTGGTGCTTCTGAATTCCCAGAAGCTAACCTAGGTCTAGCAGTCACCTCTGGTACTAAGGCACAGACAGTCATATATACACTTTCTCAACAGAAAGAAACATATTGATTAAAAATACCTCTGCACTTGACTTGGTTTAAGTTGCTCACTGCCTGCTGACATAACACTGTGACTTGGCAAAGGGTCATATCTGGCATTAAAACCTTCCTCTAACGAGTAAGACTTCAACTGTTACAGGACCATCACAGAGAGGACAAGACTAAACCCAGTTCTCGGAGCTTACACTCTGGAAGCTGAAGGCTCAGACACACTCATTTCAAGAAACCCTTTAACTTCAGTTAGTACCAGATTTGGCCTCATCAGTGAGAGAAGGAAAAGCATGGACTCTTCACAAGTTAGAATGAGAGGTCTGCAAACCAGTGACACCTTATCCAGAGGGGTGTTTTACCTTTCATGCTAGCTCCAGCTAGCCTTAGCCCAAGCTGCAGAGACCTGAGTCCAGCTTTCCTACCTGTCAGCACTGAGGGCGGTGAGGGTGAAAACAGAGACACCAACAGAGGTGAGCTGGATGACAGGGATGAGCTTGCAGCCCAGCTCTCCAAAGAGCCATTCCTCAGAGAAATATCGGGAAGCATCCACGGGCACACAGGTCACTAGCAGCAGCAGATCACCAGCAGCAAGGCTGGAGATGAAGATGTTGGGCACACTTCTCATGGCGCTGTTGGCAATGAAGATCTTCATGAGGGTAATGTTTCCCAGCAAGCCGACAGTGATGATGAGCAGGTAAAGTGAAGGGATCACACAGCGGATGATGAACATGGCTGTGCCCCTCCCTGGGGACAGCAGGACTGTGTCAGGCACCAAGTGGGCACTGCCATTCTCCCCGAGGGGCATCGATGTGAGCTCGGCTGAGAGCTCTGGCTCCATCCTCCAGCTTTGGGTGGACTAAAGGTCCCTAGTGCAAAGTGCAGTGGGAGCCACTGGAAGGCTTTACCTCTCTGCAAGTCAATCAACTTTCCTTCCCTACTGCCTTTCTTCCTTCCTCATCTTTGCCGAGCTTATTCCCTTCCGAAATGTAGAGGAATGCCCATCGTCGCATAAAAATTCCCATGCTCTGCCCTCCAATTCTTCGGACGAGCTTCTCCCAGTGGGCAGGAGATCCTGAGCCCTGCAGGCAGTGAACGCCGTCAGTTCAGCGGCCACTTGCCTTCGTCTCCGGGAGAGCCCTCGGGGTTTTGCTGCCGCCGCAGCGGAGGCTCGGTCCGGCCGCGGAGCTGCGGAGCCTCCAGCGCTGTCCAGCGGGAGCTTCTCGACCCGCAGCTGTGGGCGGCTGCGCCGGAGGCGGGGGCGAGGCGCAGAGCGAGCCCTGTCCTTACTCCACATCCCCGGTTTATACCCGGCATCAGGGGCCGCCCCGCCCCTCCTTCCGCGGACGCCTGTGCCCTCGCCCCAGCCCCGAGCCCGCCGAGGGGGATCTTGCGTGGAAGGGAGAGGCGGATCCCAGAGCCGATGCCGTTCCGCGGGGTCCCGGCCTCTGAGCGCGATACGGACGATGAAGGGAGCGGGAGGGGCGAGGGGAGCCTCTATCCGCGCCGCTGCCCTCCGTAAGCAGCTCCCGAGAGATGCCGTCCGGCAAACCGGAGGGGTGCCCACCACGTCGGGCAGAACACGGGATCGCCTCCGGAAAGCCGTCTTCCAGTAGTTTACCCAGGTGGAAACACGGCGCTTTGAAACGCAGGGTGACGGGCAGCGAGGGACTTGGAAATGAAGAGATTTTATTCCTGATATCTAGCTGAGGGGTCTGCAGAGATCCTGCTCTAAGACATCAGTTGCGCTTAAAGTTTTAGGGTTTGATTCACCAAGTTGCATTTCGCAGTGGTCTCGACTAGGGAAAGGGGAAAGGTGACGTGTTTCATCTTACCTTTGTGACTTACTGCGCAAATGGTGTAACACAGCAGAGAATGAATGCTGTTTGCCTCTTTGAAGAGCAGCATTTGTCCCTAGTGTTTCTTGCTGTTCAGTAAGGTAATGTCTTTTACTTTCTAGCGTCTGCACATATACAGGCTTTCCAAACAGCTCCATTTGTTTTCTAGCAGAAGCCATGAATGTTGGTAGCTGTACACATGCTAAAAGACAGGCAGACCTACTGGACTGAAGTTTTCACGATGAAGTGCTAATGCAGAGAAGTAACAGCATTAGCCCATAACATGCTCTGCAGATAGATTCCTTAATTTCTTTTTCTGAAAAGGAAGGATGTATGAGCTTGTAGCAAACTTGCTTGTTCATGTTATTACAAAAGTTCTCTTGAAGCTCTGTGGGTTTATGACAGGTGTGTGCAGTCTGACCACTGAAATATCAGAAGTAAAGCATTTCACATGTGTAGTGACATATAGCTTGTCCATGGCATGCTGTCTAGTGTAGGAATTAAATCATTGATTTTTCTTAAATGAACTTTCACTAAGATTATCAAACACAAAGCACTAACGTTTCTTAAAAGTTACTCTTCCTTGTATCAATTTATTGACCGTTGACTCTTCTCACATCCCAGAATATATAACTGTGTTAATGTTGTATAAATAACTGATTCATTTAGTGCTGAATAATTTGTTAGAGACTTAAACAGTGCTAGGCCTCAGAAAGGATCAGGCTAGAGACTTCACAGTTACTACTAAGCAGCTCACCGGAATTGTCAAAGAGCTCCTCAGGAAATGATTCTTGTAACGGATGAAGTTTCCTCCACATAGTATTAAATACAACTACATTCCCTCCAAGGCAGCCTTACTGATGGCTTAGATATTTATCTAAGTTGCTGTGACCCTCTACTTTGCTAAGTATGCATGAAACTTTCTAAAATCAGCAATGTCCAGGTTTCTGCTAACACTCCAAATCAGTCTTCTTGGTTTCTGTTGGCTGGATCCAACATATGTCTCTGACCCTGTGAGGTAAACTCTAACACTGAGAATATAGTCCTTTTCCTAATTTATTTGAAAATGGGTTTATATCTGAGGTTTCCTTGGGGAGAATAGTGTACATTCAATGTATTTTTAATATTGATTTATCTGAGAGAAAAGGAAGTTGAGTCTTTTTGCACAAATATCAACAGAAGAACACTTCAAAAGCTTCTATTGGCATAAACTTACTGTAGTTCGCATGGAGAGATGTGAGACCCCTTGCTTTTTGTTGCACAGCACCACCACTCCTACTCCTGCCTTCCAGGAGAAATTCTTATATCTTAGTAAATTTTACGTGTCCTTTAGTCCACAGGAATACCTAAGGCTGAGGAATTAGAAACATTTTCACTGTGAATTTATGTTCCGATTTTTATCAGTACTTGATTTTATCTACTCTTTATTTTTCAGAACTGTGAACAGCAAGGAAATAAAGTTTGGAGAGAGTGTATCCAGCTCAACAAGTTAGATTATGCTTCTAATGTTCAACAGATGCCTGCAGAAAGATAAGGGAATATACTACAACCATATTAATACGTATAATTTCCTGCAGAGGTGAAAAGGTGTATGTGGGGGAAAATATCCACAAACCCTGACATAAACCAGTCAGAATTCAGATCTCCACATATAAACTGTCCATCATTCTCTTTTCAAACAAAGTAGTCTGCTCCTCATGCAGCTGTAACACACCACTTGGCACCAGATCAAGGGAGAGAGTGCCACAAGTAAGCGTAGAAATC
The DNA here is from genome assembly GCA_013390025.1 of Pitta sordida. Classification (NCBI taxonomy): domain Eukaryota; kingdom Metazoa; phylum Chordata; class Aves; order Passeriformes; family Pittidae; genus Pitta; species Pitta sordida. Next base: position 15,604 of record WEKX01010602.1, on the reverse strand, counting down.
TTTTTAGTGGGAAAGAAACTGCATAGGCACAATCAGTCAACACAGATGGAGTGCATCTGAGAGTGCAACACCATAGGGCAGGAACCACAACAACTTGGAAATGTGTGAGGCAAATCCATTCTATCAGTAATTTCCAAACCTAGGGATTCATAATCAGTTCCTGTAGGAATGAGGAACTCCACACTCTTCACAAACGCCCTCTACCAAAAAGGGGTTCTGTCAGAGAAAAGCAATTCTTTCACAGGTTTGTGCAGCTCAAGGCACTTGATAATCACAGGGCTAATTCCAGATTTGCGCATTACAACAAGCTTTGTGTAGTCCCATAAAGAGCCAAACATATCTGCCTACCAAAACTACCTGCAGTGAGCAGCCATTAATTAAGTGTGTGTGCTTGCACATTAAATAAAAAATGGGTTCAAATGCAGCCCTAGAATTGATAAGGTTTGAAGGTCTGATCATCATTCACACATTAAAAAGAAACATAGCAACAACAAAGGAACAAATAGTATTTGATTTTAAACACTGGACATTAGGAACCAAGAATTCAATAAAGTTTGTAGTGTCACATATTAGACCAGCAGATAGAGCTGGAAAAAGTGTGCATGCATTGCAGCAGAGTGACTTCTTCCAGACAGTCAAATGTACAACAACCGTAAGTAACTCATGGGTTTTTTCTGTTACTTTAATACAGGCTTTCTTTTTATTTGTTGGAGTTGGTTTTTTTTCTTTTTTGGCAGAGATTTTCATTTCAGTTTCTTGAGCTAGGGCCTCCATTTAAAGTACAAGAAGATACAGAAACATCCCTTCCCCAGGTTTTAGAACAGATAACAGGGTTTGCAAGTGCTCCTATGTGGGTAGCTAGAAGTGGGTCCAAGAAGCAGTGGGAAAAGTAGGCAGAGTTGGAGAAAGGAGGGAAGGAAGATAAGGGGTCTCTACCTGGATATGCAACGCTCCATGTTTTGGAGTCAAGGAGGTCAATTGTTCAGCTTCTAAAATCACATATCTAAGGCCAGGCCTCAAACCCCAGGGTTAGACATCCAAAGATCAAACCTCCACAACTCTTTGACTATGCAATGTCTCATAGGGAATGCCATTGCATTCCCTGGGAGAAGTGGATATGAGAAGAATTATTCTGAGGAGAAGAATTATTCTGGGTTTGTGTGGAGAATGTCGCAAATGGCATGAGCTAGCAAACTAAATATGTTCAAAAGAGAAATGTTGAGTTCAACTACAGCTGCTCAGGGATAAGCTCTAAGAAGCAGCCAGTTAATATAAAAGATGTCTGATGTGTTCTACAGAGAACAGAAGAAACAGCTACACTTTGTGGTTAGAGCTGGCCTCTGTCCAGCAGCAGTACCATGTTCTTGGACCACTGGGCTACAAGCAGAATTAATTAAGACAAAAAAGTGGGGAGGAAGCTTTATTTATGACACATCTCCCCAGACTGAGTGGCATGGCTAAGCCCATATCCTTTTTTCAAAAAACCCAGACAATAGTACACCCTTCTCAGTTCTTGGAATTTGCATCCTGCCTGTATTCTTTGTGACAAACATAAACTAGCAATCAGGAGGATCTGAGGAAATCACCTGACTCCTAAGCCTCCTGCCCTAGCCGAAGGTGAGGCAACCTTCATCTCAGGTTCAAACTGAAGTGCAGACACCAATCTGCAGCTGGCAGAGGCCTTCACTGGACCTAAATTTCGGCACAGGGAACTCTGCAAATCAAAACAGAAATCCATGTGTTTCCAGCATTAGACAAAACTAGAAAGCTGGCAGAAGCGGCTGTTCTCCAATATTTAGGCATGCAAGCTCTCTTTAGGCAGATGAAAAATTATTTGCTTGATACCAGCGTGCTGTTTTCATGGTGCTGTTTTTTCCAAGGCACAAGGGTAATAGGTGCCGCTACATTTACCCACACTAATAAAGCAAAAAATTGAGTGCTTAATGTTAAACATACAGTGCATCCCTCTAAGAACATAAGCTTTATGCCTGAATTTAAATTCCATTTGTTTTACTGTGATTATTCAGTAGGACTTCAATTCATTAAAAGTCTAAAGAGCACACCAGAAACCCAGGAAAAGTCTAAAGAGCACACCAGAAACCCAGGATTAGGACTTGCTTAGAAACAAGTCTGATATCAACATCTTCCATCCTGTTCATTGTGATAGACAATTAACAGATGCTGTTCCTACAGACTCAAAACAAATAAAGATTTTCTGTCAACCAAGTCCCAAGGAATAGCTTAAATTCCCTTGGTAGACTGCATTCTAAAGGACTGCACAATGCCAGCTTACTCTACTTCCAACTCAAGTTATTCTCCTAATGTGTTGTTACGATGCATATTATTGCACATATATGACATAAGAAAAACATTGCTATTCGTTCCTCCTAGTGTGAAGATAATGGGATTCCTGTGCTTGAGCTCAAATGACACATATTGAGCCATTTCAAAGAAAGTGACAATTTTATTGTGGGCCCATTCATCACACTCAGTGGGGTTTCCGTGCAGACACCCATGGGGTTTATTTGGCAGAGCCTCCAGAATTCATTTTATTTTTATTTCAATGCAGCTGTATTCCTTATGTGTTCCCAGAACAAAATCACAGCATTGCCAGCTAACTCTTCTTTTAGCATCTTTATCACAGAACAGAAATTCAAGTTTCCATAGTGTTCCTGAAATTGTACAAAGAATTACTCAATTGTCTTAGATTAGATGACCAAGTCAGATAAGTAACTATGAAATCCTCACCAAACAGTAAAAAGATACAAAGTAGCATTTGTTTAGTGCAGACTTTTTACCTAAAATGTGTTCTTAAATACAGTTTCTATCTATTTTGGAATTAAATGCTGATCAAACTTCATGACTATTGTGGGTTTATGTTAATCAATTATTGTGCAAATAATCACTACTGTACCAAGCATAATGAAAAGCATTGAAAGCTCTAGCTCCATTTCGAAAATGAGTCTTTCAGCTTTCCGATTATTGCATTTTAAACATTTCTGCTCAAAGAGGTCATAATAAATACCAACACAAGTATTTTTTTAAAGTACATTCAACAGTGAGTTTTTAATAGCAACTCACATTTTAAATAACTAAATTATTGATTATTACTGATGTTAAACATCTGCCCAGTATGCTGAGCTGCGTAATTTCATAGTATTGTGGGAATATTAAAATTTCTTTCGGATGATAATTAAGCTCTATATGTATTATGCATCGAAAACCAATTCATTGTAATCACAATCACTGCATTTTGGTGAAGTTGGTCACACATCCTGAGACCCACAGTACATTATTTCAAAATACATACCGCTGTGAGGCATTGTTGCTTTTAGTTCATTTGATATACACAAACCTCAGCATTGTCTCCATGCAGCGGAGCAGCAGATTGCGTTTAAAAAAAAGTTAGGGAACCCAGTCTCAGTGCTACTAATACAGCACCGTTTACAGTACTCCATGAGATAAACATGGAGTTTAATTAACTGACTGAACTAGAAACTATAGCAAATAACACACACTTATTGAAGCAGTCTTCACTTCCTTTTAATTTAGCTACTTCAGCAGATGCATGGCAGATTCCCTATACAAAGGGTGTTCCAACGTCTTACAAGAGTTATTTCAATGATATCATTAAAACAGCCCCATTGAGGTACCTTTTAGAGACATAACAGCTAAATCCATACATAAAATGAACCCCAGTTCCCGCCTCTTTCCTCCTTCCTGTGATTTCACACATATGAGCATACATCACACAGGGAACAATGTCTTTTGTTACATCATAGCGTAATGGTGAGTGTCCCTGCCTCTCATGCGGGAGTCCGGGGGTTCGATTCTCACCGGGGAGGCAGTGGTGCCGTTTAAGAGTTGGACTCCATGATCCTTGTGGGTCCCTTCCAACTCAGAAGATTCTACGTGATTCTATGTGATCATCCTGAAGACACGCTGTAACCAGTTACAAAGGTAGTTCTCCCATGAGTTTAGAGGCAAAAGAGTAAACACTCCTTTTTGGATTTAGTGACTGGATTTCACTTTCCTATGCACCTAGAGTGCCAAATAAACTACTGTGCTACAGCAACTGACAAGTTAGCATTTCACCCTTACTGATTTCCCATCTCAGTCCTTCGTCTCTTCATCTTCTTGTAAAACTCACACTGAGCTCAAACTACTGAGTTGAGATACATTCTTGCAGCTATTTACCAGAACTGTCTGGCGCATGCATGGGCTGGCACGCACAGCTCTTCTGGAGCTCTTTCAACTGCACATACCGAGTAAACTGGCAAATTATCAATAGTAATTATTGCCATTAAGTTATTTGCAGCAATTTTGCAGTGGTTAACATTATTTGGTTTAATTCAACTGCTATTTCTTCGAATTCAGAATCGTGGACCTACAGCTTCCAAGTCCCGTTGCATCCTTTCTTTTTTATTGGATTTAGGTAAAAAGAAGGTATTAAATTGTAGATGCTCCGGCTCGCTGGGTCCCAGCTCCTCCTGAGAGCGCTGCACGGAAGTCTGGATCGGGACCGGGCACGGGCTGGGGTGATGGTCGGTACAGCGGGCACTCCGGGGACGAGGGGGGAAATGCCGGCGCTGCTGACGGTGCTGGCCGGGGATTATTGCCCGGCGCCAGCCGGCCCCGCTTTTGCTGCGGCCGCCGACGGCCCAACCAGGGCACCTTCCCCAGACATGTCCCCCAACTACATTCGGAGCTTCTCGGAGGGATGTGTGAGTATGAGAGGCCGTCTCCCCCTGGCCCTGAGCGGAGCCGGGGATCCGGCCCCGACCCCCAGCACAGGGCAGCGGTGCCGGCCCGGCCCGGTCCCGGTAGGCACAGCCCAGGGCGGCCTGAGTGGGGCTGCAAACGCCCCTTTGGGGAAGCTCGGATGTAATTTGCAGGAATGAGTGCGGGGAAAGGTATGGTTGGGTTTGATGATGGCATGGCGGTCTGTGCTTTGCCATCACCTGACATCATGTGAACGAGTCAATGTAACAGCAGAACGAATAGACTTGGGGTCGAAGCGCTCAGCTCAGTCTGGCGCGTTCTGCAGCAGCGAAATACAGATAAAGACAGTGAAACAAATGAACTGACAAGTGCTAGACGGATGAACGTTTATATAAAATTAGTAGGAACAATAAAGTGTTCTAAGCCATTATTTTGTTAGAAAGCTACTGCAGCCTTCATAAGCAAGTTCTCTCATTTTAAAACAAGTAGAATAAAATAAATAGTTTGGGTAATGAAAAAGAGCAAGTAGGCCTCCAAGAATAACACTGTTCATTTTTGTTTTTATGGTGAATAACCCTGTGATTTGCAGCTCAGGCCACCAACAGTAATTGGCCAATTCCACACTCTTTTTTTTGGCTCAATTCGAATGTTTTTCCTTGGCGTTTTGGGCTTTGCTGTTTATGGAAATGAGGCCTTGCATTTCAGCTGTGACCCAGACAAGAGAGAGGTTAATCTTTTCTGTTACAACCAGTTCAGGCCTATAACTCCTCAGGTAAATATCTTTTGGGGGGATTTTTTTGTTGTTGTTGGTTTGTGGGTTTTTTGGTTTTTCTTTTTTTTTTTGATTGTAAAAATCCTATGTTAAGAAAATAAACTCTAAAAACTAAACATGGTTGTTCCACATAAGAAGTAGTAACTGACTGGGTTAATTATCAGCTTTTGTTTATTAGTACTATCCTTTTAATAACCCTTTATTTGTGACTAAATGCGGAGTTGTGCTTTCTGTCCTGCATAACAACAATCCTCACGTTTCAGAAACCAACTGAACTTTTAAAATCAAAATGTAACATTTTTTCTTACCTCAATTGGGATCTAAGTGTTTATACATTTGATGTATATTAAAAACACACTTGCAAAATGTTCAAATATGTGTGCATTTTAGCTGTCCCTATGCAGTTGTAAATGATCTGAGAGCTATATTTCTGCTACATTTTAGGTATTCTGGGCACTACAGCTGGTGATTGTACTGGTACCTGGAGCCTTTTTTCACCTTTATGCTGCATGTAAGAGCATCAAACAGGAAGATATTCTCCAAAAATCATCTTACACCGGTTTTTATATCTTCTCTGTTTTCTTAAGGATTGTCCTTGAAGTTGTCGCTTTTTGGCTTCAGATTCAGCTCTTTGGTTTCAAAGTGAATGCCATCTACATGTGTGATGTGGGAGCACTTGAAAAAAAGTTTAACATTACTCGGTGCATGGTGCCAGAGCACTTTGAAAAGACAATTTTTCTTATTGCAATGTATACATTTACTGTGATTACAGTGATATTGTGTGTTGCTGAAATTTTTGAGATCTCATGTAGAAGGCTAGGTTTCTTAAAAACTCAGTGATGTCAACCACTCTTACTCATTTGCCACCCTATTCACCTGTAGTTTTATAAAAAATATTCCAAGCTATAACAAAAACCATCTCCTGACCTCTATGCAGCATTGAACAAGAGAACCACACTCATGATTACTGGCATTTGCTCCTTCTCTAAAACCCACCACATTATGTGTTTTGTTTCCATGTCAAGAACAAAGTCAATAAGATTTACAGGAGTAGCATATTTTCATGACCTGCTACATACAATACTTTTGCCTCCAGAGGACTCTCTGTATGCGAGGAGGAGGTTCACAGAATATTCTGAGTTGGAAGGGACCCACAAGGATCATCGAGTCCAACTCTTAACACCGTCTCCCTGGCGGGAATCGAACCCGAGTCTCCCACACGCCAGGTGGGGACACTTACCACTGTACTAAAGTGGATTTTTTTTTATGTAATCCACTTCAGTACAATGCTGAGTGTTCCCGCCTCTTATGCAGGAGACCGGGAGTTCGATTCCCGCCAGGGAAGCAGTGGTACTGTTGAGAGTTGGGCTCGATGATCCTTGTGGGTCTCTTCCAGCTCAGAATATTCTGTGTGACTTAATATAAAAGTACTTTTATTCACAGCTTTTCTGAACACATGCAATTTGGGCTAGTAAAGTTATTGTCTTTCCAAGAAAAACTATTCCCAATGCCTTATGTGTTCTTATGGTTTGAGAATTAAGCAGTAATGGTGGATAATCTCGGAGTACTAGGAAGCACTCACACATCTTCCCAAGCAGTGCCACTGTTGCAACTTGTATCTCAGCCCCATGGGGCAGAGGCTTCTGGTGAGACTATGGGGATAACATATCCATCAATACCAGCTAGTGTCACCTGCTGGCACCAGCTCCTTTTAAAAGTGAGAGAGTAGCATGGTATTCTTTCTGCTGTCTGAAATGCCTTGCCCTCATTATGTTTTGGCTTAAGATGTAGAAGACCTTTACCAACTTAGTCTGATCCAGTTTGAAGGAAAAAAAGGGCTTTCTGACTTAATTTTGCATAAGAGGCTTAAAAGTCTCAAAATAAAATCTGAGAGATAAGCCCTTTCTAGGCCCAATCATGACTTGATTTCAATGCGTTTTGCTTGAGTGTGGCAGCAGAATTGGGCCCACAGATTTTTTTGCTGTGTGTGTCACATTCTACTTCTTCGTGCTCTGACTAAAGTTGCTAGAATAACAGTTAAATAAGAAGTCTGTATACTAAAATTATTTGGTGTGATAAGTGTATTAAAGTTAGGTTAGATCTCAACCTCATATAGGTATCAGATGAGTTTGTGTGCGAGTTTCTTCTTAAGGACTAATAAACGTATTAAATTTACAAGTGATTTCCTTGTGCTGAAGTGAGATAATGGAAACAAAACAGACCTCAGAACAGGCAAGAAAGAAGGAGGTAGTTTCCTGTATAAAATATGTAAAAATAGCAATCAAAACAATTACAGTATCACAGTATCATAGTGTTGATAAGGTTGGAAAAGACCTTGAAGATCATCAAGTCCAACCTACAGTATCACAGTGGTAGCTATTTTCCATGTTTTTCAAATGCAAAAAGTTGAGATCCCAGTAACAACATTCATGCCCTTTCAAGAATATTTGCAAAATTCTGGAAAAATTATTACCAAATATTTTAGCATGAACTGCTAGTTAAGCAGGCCCAAACAAGGCTGTAATCCTCACCTTATAATCCTTACCCACAAAACTAGTCCTTATTACATAAATGGAATTGTATGATTTAGGTGTCTTGGATTTGATTGAATCTGGGCCATTTAAAACAAAGTGGGTCACAATTGGACGTGTGGTTTTTTTCATACTCTGATCAAGATCAAGATGATAAATTTCAACACATTCACTGCATTAAAGCCTTAATGTTATCATTTTCCCTGTGGAAATAAGTTATATGTTGTCTTAAAAAAATGTTCAATCAATATCATCAGATTTCTGTAATATTAAACTAGTTATTTGATATTTGCAAGCATTACAAGTGAAATAAAAATCACTGTGATAACTTCTTGTTTGCATAATGTGCCATGTGCTTTGGTTGATACGTACATGTTTAATTTTCCACTGTATATGTATCCACCTGGAATTATTCTTTGCAGTTCAAACTTCCATTCTCAGGTAAAAATATTTTTTATTTATAAAAAATACAATATATAAAACTATTAAAAAGAAAAATTTACTTTCATGTGTTAGGTACAGTTGTGACCAATAGTTTGCAAATCACTCTTCACCAGGTATTTGTGTAATAATAAAATAACTTAATCACAAACTCTTCAGTATTTTCCCTGGTGCTTAGTATGTACAGTCATGCCTCAGTGCATTGCAACCCCTCCATAGCAACCTCACTGGTTCGCAAGAAATTTTCTCTGTGAATCTGCCTCAGTGATTCACGGAGCTTCCTGGTTGACACATGCTCAGTGCCTCTGCTTCACTGAGGGGAGGCATCAGTGCACCCTGTGGGGCGGGACCAGCCCAGCCCCACAGGGAGGGTGCATGGTGCCTCCCACTTGCCGTAGCGTTTACAGTCCCGCGGCGCCGTGCCATGCTCCCTGCCCCGCTCCTGTGTGTCTCCATGACAAGTCCCTACCGCAGAAGGCTCACGCCGTGGGATGCCCCGGGTGGCCGCTGAGACCCAACACAGCACCGCCACAAGTCATGTTACTCGAAGCCCAGCCAGGGGACTGACCCCCACCGGGCATGTTACTGTTTCCATGGCTACAGACGGGGAAGGCAATGCAGTCTGTGCCCAAGGACTGCACGCCTGGCACACCTGGTGACGATGTAGCCCTAGGGAAAGTGTTCCATGAAAGTGGGGCTGGGCTGGCTGCGGCGGCAGTCGGGCAAGCACTGTATGCTGGGACGGGGCAGTGATGGGATGTGCCCACACTGCTGCAGCAGCTGCTGCCCACCAGTGCCACGTGGGACCGCGCCTGACAGCACCAGCTGGCCAGGACGGCATGGGCACGGACACCAGGGAGGGGGGTGGGGGAAGCAGCAGCATGGGGCTCGCACTGCCGTCGGGGCCCAGCCAGGGGCAGTGGCAGGGGCAGTGGCGGGGCAGTGACAAGGCAAAGTGCTGCAGCAGGGGGAAGCGGTGTTCTGCTGGGTCCATACGGCCAGCGCTGCCTCTCCTGCACTAGGGACCAGGGGATGCACGTATCGTAGCCACTGCAGTTAAAGGGAAAGAAACTCTGACATCGACGCCACCCCCCACCATAAGGGGCCCCAGGTGTCACAATGTTGCAAAGTTAAGGTTTCCCAGGCTCCACGAGCGCCAACCACAGCCCAGGGACACCTCTTCTCCACCACGGCCCCGGAGCTTCCCCACCGCGGAAGTAGTGCGAGCATGTCCAGTAGCAGCAGCCCAGCGGTGGCTGCGAAAACAGCAGCATGGCTTAAGAGAAGCCCAGGGATTCTCCAGAGGTCTCCCCAGGCAGAGAGGGCTCAGAAATGCTTCCCTTTGCTCCCCTGTGCTGGGAGAGCCCATGGGGAGGAGCAGAAAATGCTCCCCAGCACTCCAGGGTGGCAGGGGGTGGAGCAATGGGCACGGTCTGTATGCATATTAACGACCCACAGGTGTTTGCAAATTAGACTGTTTGCAAGACTCTCGGGACACCTGTTCCTCGCAAATTCAGGGGTATTACTGTATTTCCATTGCTTGCTGTGCTTCTTCCGGAGTGTTGATTTCCAAACACTTCAGAAAGGTGAGAGGAGTGCCAAAACCCCCAAGCACTCAGGGGATGTCCTTGTTAAGTATCAAGGGCCTTGAAGAACAAGTACTGCCTGAGGACTCCACGGGGGAAGAGGGGACGGGTTTGTGAGCCACATTACCCACCACCATGCCCTTTCCCTTTCAAAATCTGGAACATATTAAAAAGTTTCCTTCTTCCAAATGAGATACAACTTTTTTTTAATATCTTTCCTTTGAAATTAAAGTTGTCACATTTCTCAGATTTTCATTTTAAAACAAAATGTACATTATTGCCTTTTTGTGCAAATGTTTTTCTGTGTCTGATTCTGTCATGAGTTTCTGGTACATGTTGATGAAGATATTATGTCCATGGAAAGAAACCATTTCCCCATGGTTATCAACACTTCTCTTCCCTGTATTTGCCATTTGTTTTCCTGGCATTCATTGTACTCTCAGGTGTCTTTTGCCTAGTCTCTCAAACTCCCACCATTTTAATCCTCATTTACGTTGTTTTCTATCAGCTTCCTTCCACCTTAGTCCCTCTGAGACTGATATGCCTTCATGTGTTTCTCAGTATTGCAGTCATTTTAGTTCAAATTCTTAGCAAATATTTGAGATGATTCTGAAGGTTTGTGGGAGGGGGTGTCATTATGAAAGGAATTATGTAATACACTTCGGGATTCTTTGGTTTAATTCTATGTCTTTACACAGTGAACATTAAGTCCTGTCTAAGACTGCTTCCAAGAAGTTCATACTGTAAGTGCTTCTTTGACTTTTTCATTGCTTTTCACCATACTTAAGCCACATAATTTTCACAGACAGCACTCAAAGCAATCCCCAGCTCATGTGTTTGCAGTCAGTTTTGTCTCCAGTCAGCCATCATGACCATTTTAGTTCTCATTTAAAAAAGGGCTGTAATTGTGACGTGATTGCATTTACATCAAAGGTACAGCTGCTCTGGGCCAGCCAGCTTCCAGTACACTCCCACAGCATCCCAGTCCTGTAACCATTCCTTGTTCTGTTCCTTTCTTGGCATCCTTTCTTCTGTTCAGACATTTTCCTTCCGTTCTCTTTTCAGCACTCTCCCATGCCAGCAATGAGCCACCTCTCCTACCCGGTGCCTCCCTGCAACACACATCTTCCTTTATGCCCTGGAGCATTTACATTCTCTTGCCTGGAAGACAACCATTTTGAGACCAGGAAGAGGCTTGGCAGCAGAGCTATCTAAAAGAAATTTTAAAATAACTTTAGTTATAATGTCAGAATGAGAAGGCGATAGACACTAAAAATAATTTATATTGCAACAAATCGTGAGATCCATTTGAAACCATTTGGCTTCAATAGGTCACATTTCTCTTGCTCTCCTTATCTATGCCCTCACAGCAAAAGCAGAAATCCCTGGAGGTTCCTCTGAGAAGGTATCTGAGAATCACAGAATCACTGAATCACAGAATCAGTAAGGTTGGAAAAGACCTTAGAGATCATCGAGTCCAACCTATCACCTATTACCTAACCTAGCCAAACCTGTTACCCAACCTGTTGCCAGAAGTGGTGCTCCTACGGGATGTACGTCCCAGGGCTGGCAGACTTGCCCTGTCACCGGGGCCATGGCAGCACACGGCTCCTCCAGCGGGATGAAGGGCAGAGCGCCAGCAGTAAAAGTACAGTTCACTCCTCAGGGGCCTACTCGGCCTCTGGAGAGCCACGGCACAGCCCGAGCAGGTTTTTCACTCTGAGAAGGGATTTTACTTGGAGGTAGACGGAAGGTCCGTACAGCTCTTTGGGCTGCCGCGCCAAAGGAAGACCTCCCGCCACCTCCCGACCGGCAGGGGGCGCTGTTCGCTGGGGTCCCCGCCCGCGGCGTCCGGCGCCGGAAGCGGAAGCGGCGCGCGCCCGCCCCGGTAGCGAG
>WEKX01010598.1:9661-28069 GCA_013390025.1 Pitta sordida | reverse complement strand
CAAGAAAACTCTTTGCTTTTTCCTTTATTATGTAACAGGTTCTTTCATGTCTACTTTCTCATGCTGCAAGGTGTTGCTTCCAGCCTAAAAAGACACAAAATATACTACAGGAATATATCTCTCCCTGATATATGCAGAAAGCTGATTTCCTATATTGTTTGTTCCAATCAACTCTCTGCTTTTCATTAGGCATGGCACGTAATTCAAAAATACATTTGGGATACAAGTCTGAGAAATTTCTAAGAAAGACTCCCAGGTGGCTGAACAGTAAGCCAGCACTCAATCAGGGAGGTTTCTAAGAGCTACTTGACATAAAACAATTAAATTGATGCAATCATTTGAGTTCAAGCTCTGTTACTACTCCAGATTCAGAAGGTATATGCAGCACTGCATTTTAAAACCAGTAAAGGACATTTGAATTAAGTTAATTCCTAATCTCTTTGCCTGTCAATGACCACACAGACATTTTTACACTAGAATCTATGCCTTTACAGACACTATACCCCTCTATTTCTTGAAGTGTATGTCAAAATATTTCTAGTTTGTCCCCGATTTTTAGATTACAGTAGCACCCAAGAACCCTGTCCCCCAAGCAGGGCAGCTTTGAACAATACTGACTGGGACAGTTCATGTTTCCAACAGCTCATGTGTGGAAAAAATAAATCTCCAAACATAGCATCTGCTACATGAAAGAAACATGGTTCTAATTTAAGCAGTTTGGATTTTAAAAATCCAGTATATTTTTTTGTTTGTAAATAATGTTGGCTGATGAAGAGCATCTGTACAATTGATAAATGCTAATATGATATTACTTCTGCACATGTTTGACAAGCTGTTAGACAGTGATGTTAAAAATGGGACATTTATTTTGAGAATGGGCTGGACAACAGAAGTCCTTTTAACTTGTTTTCAAAGCTTTTACGGCTTAATCTTCATATGCATTTAAAATTAGAGCAGGAAGGTGGAATGGAAGGAGAAATATTTCAAATATTTTGGCAAAATGTTTGGTCAAAGTGCCTTTTTTATTCAAAAAGAGAGGATAAGTGGGAAGATAAACATATCAGATTTTTGCTTTAGATAGAACATACCAACTCAAATCTGTGATTCAAAAATATTTCCTTTCCATTCTTCCTAGGCTTTCAGGCATTTAATTTCTTCTCACACATTACTACACTAGCCAATATTACAATATTTTGCGTTTAATACACTAAACAACAAATTAAAGCCTTAAAACATAGCCAAAATTAATACAGAATTTGGGTAGCATGTACATTTTTACAACAGCATTTTCCAGGCTATGCCTTCCCTAAATTTCAGGCTTTTTACCTTAAAACCCTCTTTTATCTACAGTAGAATGCTACCATAACAGCTCCAGTCTTTAAGACAACTACCTGGAGTCTAGCAGCGTTGGTGCAGCCAATGTTAGACTACTTACATATAAATAAACTCGTTCAAAGTTTTACAAAACAATGAATTAATTTTCAAGTAGTGCTCTTGCACAGCTCCCCACTCCTGCATGGCTTTGATTAAGGTGGCTGGCTCTTTAAGAAAGGGATCGCTCAGACAGGTGTAACCAAAAACTTAGTTGAATACACTAAAATAATTAAACAAATCAACTGCCATCAAAATATTAGAGGCTCCCAACAGATACATTTGGAACATTCTCTAAAATCCCAGAATGGCTTTAAAACACTCTAGTCTTTATCAGCAGACACAGTTCTCTGGTTTATGAATACAAAGTAGACAAAGAAAGCAAGGTTAGACACATGTTTTGCTACCAAATGATCTTTTTCAGATTGTGAAAAATAAGGGATAAGCAAAGGGCTATAATAAAATTAACCATGTCCCTTTAAATCATGCACCATGATGGAGATTTCTAGCTGATGCATCAAGTACAGTTCATTATCTGAAGCTTCTTTATTTCAAAAACAACTTTTTCTCCTGTTTTTTCGGTTTACATTCACCAGCAGGCAGACCTACCAAACCACCTCTCAGTTTCTTCAGTAGCTCACATAAATTGTTTTTCTTTACAGAATCAGAAAAAATATGTTTTTCTTCTTTAGAATAAAATTTAGAGACTCTGACCTATGGTATACAAGTCGTTCTGACACAAATAGACATGCAAAAGGTATTTCCCATAAAAGTATTCAAATTGAATACCTTTCAGATAGAAGCATTTTTTTTAAGACTTTCTAACTACTCTAAAAAATAACATTAATAAAAAACTATAACAGCAGATGGTACATACACTGCCTTCCACTGAATATTGAAGTCTTTTATTAAAACTGGACAGGGAAACTGCAAGTTTTCCTTTAGCATAAAGCCCTTCCTTTGGCAGGTTTTTCTGTATCTGTGTTCATGTTATTTTAAGACACTTTCATTTGATCATTCAATATTTTCCACCACTGACTAGGTGATGAATAGGCTTGCCACCTGGCTCAGCTTCCCATCCCTCTCCCAGTCTGAATATTTCTTTAGACATGAAAGCTAGAGGAAATGGAAAAACTGCCAGTGGTATTTTTTAATGCCTTCAACAAACAAAAATTTAAAAAGAAAAAAAAAAAAGATTCTGTGTCGACATGAAAGTCAAGACCCTCTATGGGTCCATCTGTCACCTCCTCCCTTGAAAAAGAAATTACTACATTTAAGCCAAAATTAATCTCAGCAGAATTTTAAGGAAAAATATTGATTCAGTCTCAAACCATTCGATTCCTTCTTCAGGAGTCTATTTCTATCTCACTGAAACATTTTCACATATTTTAGTTCTTTCTCAGCTTCCTGTAAGCAGCCTTTCCTTTCCTACTTTTCTATTTCACTTTTTTTCTTTCAATATCATCACTAAAATAATGACTGCTTTCTGCTGTTCTTATCTCTTAGGACGCTGCAGTTCCTGTTTCTGTAGCTCCATCTCTGCTTCATCTCACCTTCTTTTCCTTTAACTCCCAACACTGTTGCATTTCTTCTCCATGTCATTCTACGCCACATCTATTCAAGATAACCTAACCCATGGATAACACCCTTTTACAATGCATCTTCCTCTTTAGCACTTAGAATAATCTGTTACAATGTTAATATCCCTTGGAGACATGTACAACCAACCGCCAAAGAATCTACTACACATGATGACAGTCTTCATCATTTACTGAAGGCTGACAGAACTTTGACAGCTCCTTTGAGATGAGTCTGCACTTACTGAGGATGCTTTTCCAGTGCAACTACACTATCTTCCACATTCCTGAGTCAGGAGTCACTATTGCTATTAGTTGCTATTCAGTTGCTAGTGGGAACTCCAGGACTAATTCTCCCCAAGTAAAGCACAAGAGGAAATATTGCAGTACAATGTTCTTTGATAACACCATGCAAAGCAAACGTGCACTATTACACCACAGCAAATTCAAAGTCACAATCAAAACTACCAACAACAAAAATTATAATTCAGGGAGAAAAAGTATAAATCCCAACTCCAATTTCTAGATCTTGAAGCCTTCATGGAAGCTCTTGGGTGGTGATATCAGACCATCAGCTTCCTCAAAGGGAATTAATGTACTGTGATCAGTTCTGCAAAACGGGATGACTGTGTTGCATTGCAAGAGACTTATTCCAGCTATTGATCACATCCCCATATAAAAGAATGAGGACATGAAATATCAAAATTACAATGCTTAGCAGTCATATTGCTGAATTTTCTAAATAAAAATCACATTTTCAGAGACAAGTAGGTAAGCACAAAACTCAGATTTTTGATAGCTTTTGGTTCATTCCCCCATCATCACCACTAAATCATTTTTACATGGAAAAAGGAATTCCTAGTCCTAGAAAAACTAGCCCCTATCTTGAGCTCCATTTTAGCAGGTTTTCCATTGTACCACTAATGTGGCTGGGCCATGAAAAGGAGCTCGCACTGTCCTGAGAACATTGCAACAATTATACTTTCATCATATCAAACTGACCCAGAACTTCCTGGAAACTTCATACAAAAGCTTTGGGAAGAGGCACAGAAAAAAAGGATCTAGTTAATGTGCCTCTTGAATTTTCAGATCTCTGCCTGCTTATTCCAAGTTTCTGAGGCTGAAGCAGTTGGCATGAAGTAAAAGAAAATTTAGTCTCCTCCAAGTACAAGCTGCTGAGTGCTCAATTTTGACAAAGATTGCCTCTAGCTTGGCCCAAACAGATACTGTAGATATTCAACAACTGTAGATATACAACAACCATCACCAGAACTATGTTACAGCTGAATCATAAAATAATTTAGGTTGGAAAAGACCTCCAAGATCAGAGTCCAGCTGTTAACCCAGCACTGGCAAGTCTACCACTAAACCATGTCCCTAAGCACCACATCTACGCTTATTTTAAATACGTGCCTCCAGGAGTGGTGACTCAACCACTTCCCTGGGCAGCCTGTTCCAACCAATGCAGGCCTGCCCTAACTTCTGAAATACTTCCAGGCAAAGTAAACTCAAACTTCCATTATACTTTTTTTTTTGACTGAAGCATAGAGGTTTTTTTCTACATAAAAGATCTACATACGCACATAAATCTTTATTTTCTACAGTGAGAAGTTAACACAGTTTACTTAATGCATAGTCTCCAACACAGGAAAATCTCTCACTCCTACTCCAGTTAGACATAGATAATACATCACACTTTTCATTCGTCATCTACTGCTAGTTTTCTAATGAGTTTCCTTTCTCATTCAAAGTAACATGTCCTTTCATACCAGGGCCTTCAACTCTGGTATGGTTTGAACTAACTTTGGCAGGGGGGGAATAAAACCAGAATTGTTTAGGTAAGGAAAGACAGATTTTTACCTAGTTAAGTCTTAGCTACGGTTGCACAAAGTGGAAATTGCAACCATTCTCGGTACCCATGAGACAGAAGTAGTCTTATGATAACTTTCAGATTTATTTGTAACACACTCTTATGTTTTGCAACAGTCATTCTACTAAATAAAATGTGTTCTGCAAGGTGGTTACCTCACTCATGCTGATTAAATCATAACATCAGATGTTCCCACAGGTNCTACCCTTCTTGTGGATGGGTGTCACATTGGCCAATTTCCAGTCTTGTGGCACAACACCAGTAAGATTATCCAGGTGTAACAGACTGTGAGGACTTGGTAGCAAATAGGCTGTATTTGAATTTTTCTAGAAAAGCTTTATGAAAACACAACTCCAGCTCACATTTAATACATGTATATACTTTCTGTGTCAGCAGTGCTAGACAACACATGAAAGCATTGAGACTGTTTCACAAAGATAACTAAGGGGGTAATTAAAATTAGAGGAAGAAAGAACACAAACTTCAGAAAGACAGTGCTCAAGTCAGCAATATCATGGATACTTTTAAAAATTTCCCATTCTAGTGTCTCGGGCATCCTGCATTTCAGGTTCCTCTTGCTTGTTAACAGAAGACCTGCCTCCTGCTTTTTACAGGGACTTCACAACTGATCTCACGAGTAATAACTACAGCTTCAGTGCTCAGAAGCATTGGTCCCTTATTAAAGCCCTGAGTTACCCTTTGGCCCTACTTGCATCATTCACCTCTAGGTTGTCTCCCCACCATCATTCCTTGTTCAGGACAACTGTGTTCTTGTTGGTTTTTCTTTGCTAAGCATTTACAAACAGATCAGTGCTGCACTTCATACTGAAGACATACCTTGCTATACCTTGCTTGAGATATGCTGACACCAAAAGGTAAGCACAATGTTTTCTCCAAACCTCCAAGTTATTCAGGCCAGATCTGTGGGCTAAAGAGTTCCATAACCCTGACTCTACTTGGTGCAGTTTCCTCTTTCTGGCATCTCTATGTTTATGTATATTTGTATCTTGCTCTGAGAAATGAGGTTTCAATGGTTTAGTCATAAATCAGAACATACAATTCCCAAAGTGGTCTAAAAGCAAACATAAATACTACCATTAAATTACAATTAATGCCAAGCCTGAATTTTGTTCTTTCATTCCTCATCCAGTTTCCTAGTTTTCAACACAGTGCAAACTTCACAGACTTCTAATGAAGTAAGCATTTGTACTTATGCTTATATTCAAAAGTAGATATATGTGTGTATATATATATAAGGAAACAAAAATACAGTATATAGAAATACAAATCACAAAGGTAAGACATAGGGAGAAGGGAAAAAGAGGAACAAAATTGAATAACCTTGAGGCAACCTGTAATCTAAAGTTATAAAAAACCTTTGTAGTTTTATTAATTTCACTACTTAAGAAGATCTGTACTCTGTTTTCTTTAAAAGTTATATAGTACTTAATAATGTATCAGAGAGCAATTAAGTTAGCAAATGTGCCTACAGCATTTTACATTAGAAATACGTTATGAGAACCATAATATGCCAGATGAATACAGAGGTACAAACCAGTCTCACTTAACATACTTGGTCTCACCTAATACACTTGAAATGCTCAGAGTAAACAATATATTTACTAGCAGGATTCCTTAAGCCTCAACAAAAGCCTTACGAACACTTCAGACTTGGTCACATACCAAATCAGCTGCAACACCGAAATAGCACTGAGATGAGGACAAATCTCTTTACAGAATCACAGAACCACAGAATATTATGAGTTGGAAGGGACCCACAAGGATCATCTAGTCCAACTCACCAACTAACACCCATACAGAGACCGAACGCACATCCCAGAACGGTAAACACAAACCTAGTTCCCTCACAGTCTAACAGGCCACTCCAAGCTGGAAGGGACCCACAGGATCATCCAGCCCTACACCCCCCAGCTAGACCGTGTCACTAAGCTCCTCATCGAGTCTTCTCTTAAACACCTCCAGGGACGGTGACTCCACCACCTCCCTGGGCAGTCCATTCCAATGTGCAATCACTATGTCACTACGGTACACAAAGAATGTCATCCTCTAAACTAAGAGCTCTCTGTTTTAATCCAGAAACTACTGCATTTAACAGGGTTTTATGCCAGAGTTCAGGTTGCAAGGCAGAAAGAAAGAGGAGAACTAACTCCTGTCATCAGAAACAAGGGACACATGTGTTTGTCTGTTTTGGCAGTCATTGACATAGCAGCTATTTACCAAGAGACAACAAACATACCACCTAGGAAGAAAAATGTTTGTTTATACTGCATGACAGATCTCTTCATTTTTACAGGAATGGAGTTGCAAATACAGCTTTAATACCAATTTGAGAAACCAGGTAAAAAATGCAGGATGGCGAGCATCATGACTGAAATTAACTAGTATTTATGCAGAAATCTAGTATATAAATGGAAATAAAGTGGTTGATTTACAGAGAATGGAAAAAAAAGGCTTTCAAAGGGACAAATTCAAGACAAATATTTGTAGAAAAGTCAGAAGTAAAATTTGTTAGAAAAAAAATGGTCAGAGTGAACTTTGAAGATGAGAAAAGGTAATATTGAACAGACCTGTGGTTAGAATTTACAATTAGCACCCTAAGAAACTGCTACCTTTGACATTTATTTCACGGACCAATTTTACAAGGAATTCTTGTAGCACATACACTGAAAATATTTAGTATATAACCAAATATATTATTACTATTGCACATTATTATTATTACACTCAAAGGATGTTAAAATTACTGAAGGAAACTCCTCTGACTCTTCTGAATAACACTTATTGTTAAAACCACATGTAGCTGTTTCTAATACATTACTGCAGCACCTCACTAGGTTTCATTTCTATTAAAGTAATCCCAGTAGAAGAAAGCCCACCCTCTTCAACTTAGAGATGGGTTTGAAGTGATTAAGGAATTTCCTCATGTTCCTGCAGAGTATTAAAAACAAAACAAAACAAAAAATCCCCATATGTTCCAGCTTCAATGTCTTTAGCACTCATACAAGTATGTGCAAACGGTACAGGGACAGACAGGAAATTATTTCTATGACAAAAACATTCTCTAAATGAAACTTAAGATTACAAAAAGGAAAACGCTTCAGGAGTCTATATGCACAATCTCATGCAAATCACTATATAACAGCGATTATTTTGATTTACTAAATAGTTCTCTGCCAGCTTACATGTCACAGCTTGATTATGATTATCTGGCAAAGATTTGCCACAGGTACATTCACAGGGTTCCACACATGGATTTTTTCATGTCCATCTGCCTGCATGATACCAAACACCCACTAACAAATAAAATGCTTGGTAAACTTGTTTAATAAACAGGTAAAAATGTATACAAAACACATCCAACAGTTTCACTATATGCTTCAGAGAGACAGAGTAAAAACAATCTGATTTTCATAACACACATTAAGGATAGAGCGGGGGGGGGAAATCCCATGTTACAGGCAGAAGTATCAGCCATTTAGGCTACACAAATAACATTTTATTAACCACTTTGATGTCATATACTTGGGCATATCTTAAACCTGAATCATTGAAACTATTTGCCATAAGTGAAAAGTTATCAAGAAACTGGGTTTTTAGAGATGAAAAAATTACATTAGACTAGAGAATTAGTGCCGGAAAAAAGCAACCAGGTTTTATGAAGCTTTTAGAAGGCAATAAAGGCAAACAGAAGCTGAGGCTACGTGAAACTACAGATGGTTAGGGCTACTGCTTAAACTCTATCACTTTAGACATTTAAATGTTCTGCTTGCTGTTGTTCAACACTAATGTTACCACAAACTTCAAAAGCTTTGGCCAAAAATACTGTGTCAAAATCCCAGAAGCGCAGAGGAGCTGAATCTTGTTCCTTAGACTTTTTCTGGATGTCTGTTTCAGCTCTTTTAAGGAAGGGGCAGAGGCAGGACACCTATATTGAGAGGGACCACATCAAGACCTCAAGTTATGCAGCATAAGCATGGACTCAGTGATCCCTGTGGGTCCCTTCCAACACAGTATATTCTGTGATACCCCTGTTTGGGTGCTTTACAATTCTAAAAATTTGGGATACTGTAAACAAAGTTGCAAACCAGTAACTAATTCACCAATTTTTGCTTCCTTAAAGGAAACAGATGAACTTTCTACCTTTTCAATGAGATGGTTTTGAGAGCTCCAGAAGTTTGACAAATTCTTTCTACTTTTTCCAGTACACAAAATGCAACAACAGCTGCTCTTTGATTTTCAAGCTACCCCATCAGAAGTGTCGAAGTAGTTTTCCTCCTCTTCTCCTGGTTCTGACGTGAGCCTGGCAGGCCATAGGATGTTTGATGAGATGGTTTTATAGCTACTAATACAATAGAATATCCATTTCAGGGAGACACCACGTCACAACAGATTCTGACAAAGATGTCATCTCTAGATACCATCATTGATGTAAAATAGAACACAGTGGCAAAAAGCATTACTTCTGGTCTTAACATAGCTTGCATTATTAAAATATTTCTCAAAAATTAGGCATTTCTGAGCAACTCTGTAGTTGATACTGGAGACTAGTTAATGATGGACTATTCTAGTCAAAAATATGTGATCCCAGAATTAAATGAACAATGCAGAAATAAACAAAATCTCCTCAATAACTGATCACTTGAATTTCTCAGAATTTCTGGCCATATCCTTAAGAGTAAATAAGAAGAAACCAAAAGCATTTGGACAGGTAAATAACAAGTTTTGTAAACCCAGGCATTGGGAACTGGACAGTACACACTTTGAAAACACCAACATTTGAGCTAAGTTTGTAAGGAAGCTTCTGCACAGAGTGGAAGTTTTTTATGCTTTAAACACTCTACTAACAATGTTAAAAAAAATCACTTTGAGATGTCTTTACAGAAGGGTAAATAATCATCTTAACTATCATTCTGCCTCAGAATTAGTTTTAAAAACCCAGGATTCATAGTTTGGCAAGAAGTAGCAGGAAAGGGATACAAGACTTGCAGTTGAATTCTGAAGCATAAGGTAGAAAGGGAGATTTTGAGTTTCTGGTTTGGTTTTTTTTTCGTCTACAAGACATTTAGTCTGAGATCTTCCATTTCTGAATGCATGTTTCCTTGAAGAACTTAACGCACTGAAGTCAAACGACTGTACAAAAAATTACAGTCAATTGTCTGCGAGCTTCAGCACACAAAAATCAGGAAAAATAATTCTCTGAAACAAAAGGTAGCACAGTACTGAATTAAAAATAAATTATTTTGAAAAAAAGAGGATCATTCAAAAGAGGAATGAGCAGCACATCAATGGAAATTATTTCCCCCCTCTACTCAGCTCTTGTCACAACCTTCCTAGAACACTGCATTCAGCCCTTTGAAACAAAGGTATTGTCCTCATGGCCCTTCTCTGGACTTGCCCCAACAGGTCAACCAGAGAGCTGAAGCACTGCTCCAAGGAAGACAGGCTGAGAGAAGGATTCAGGGAGACTTTATGGCAGCCATACGATACCTAAAGGGAGCCTACAAAAAAGACAGAGAAACTTTTTACAAGAGCATGTAGTGACAGGACAAGGGGGAATGGATTCAAACTGAAAGAGAACTGTTTTAGATTAGATACCAGGCAGAAATTCTTTACTGTGAAGGTGGTGAGTCACAAATCCCTTCCCATGGTGGGGCAGTAAGAACAAAATGATCTTCAAGGTCCTTTCCAAAACACACCATTCTAGGGTCCTATGATCCTTGTTTGAATTTGCTCTGCGTATGCAAATTACTGTTACTTTAGTAAGGAAACAGAGTGATTGCTCATTAGAATGGACTGCCCAGGGAGGTGGTGGAGTTGCTCTCCCTGGAGGTGTTTAAGAAAAGACTGGATGAGGAGCTTAGTGACATGGTATAGCTGGGGGGAGTAGGGCTGGATGGTCCTGTGGGTCTCTCCTGACTCGGAGTGGACTGTGTGCCTGTGAGGGAACTAGGCTTATGTTTACCACTCTGGGGTGTGCGTTCGGTCTCTGTACGGGAGTTATATAGTGAGTTGGACTAGATGATCCTTGTGGGTCCCTTCCATCTCATAGTATTCTGTGATTCTGTGAAAAAAATTGAAATAAATTCAAGCCACTAGGCTTCTATTTCCTGATAAAATTGCAGGAAATACAATAAATCTTTTAAGCACATAATTACTTAAAATACAGCAGAAATCTTTTTTCCTTCTCTGTAATTCAATGATCATGATGAAATATGGATTACTAATCAAATTTTGTTACTTCTACTAAATTTTTTTCACAATAGAATGACATTAAGAATTCTCAATAAAGCAAATCTAAATAAATTTCTGAAATACATTTTTTTCCTGCTGGTCTCTCCTTTGGACTGCTTATTTGCTATTGACAAGTTTCATCATGTGAAACAGGGCTCTAAAAAATTTGCTTGACTTTTCTGAAGGAAAAGCTGGCAAGACTTCAGTTGGACACTATGACAAATTAAAAGCCATTTGCTGAGTTGCTTCAAATCAATTTCTTGTCTGAATTCTTCATGCAACATGCACTTGCTCAGTGAAACGAGCAACAGGCCTTTTCTGAGCCTTACATTTCCTCATCTAAACTTTAAAATTATTCCGCTCTGATTTGCAGCCAACAGGTTTCTAAAATTTTTGGTTGCTGCTTTGAGGAGTTTAATTGCATTCAAGAGATGTTGAATACATTTGCCACCTGCCCCTTGGTATTGCTGAAGGACGGTGCCATAGACTCTGACTGCATTCAACACCTCATGCTTCAAGCATCCCACCTGTACACAGGTGCCACTTGCTTTAGGGAGATCAATGCAGATATAACAGGGAACATCTGAACATGGGCAAAATAGCAACAGTATGTCTTCAGAATGTCAGGTTATTCCTATTGTTGATTTACGTCTTCAAACGTTCATCTATCATACATCTATCACATTTTTTTTTCCTTTTACTAAAGTTCCTTTCCACAAGGCTTGGCTTGGCAAACATGAATTCTCACACAACTCTCAGCCACAAACACCTTGAGAAGTACACATACACTTCTACTGCAGCTCACTGATGTGGGTCTTTATTCTAAGTACTAAACCTCGGCAAAATTACTTTCCAGGAACATTTCAGGACATCCCTCTCCTAGTCTACAAAAATTCTTGTCTCAAACTACAAGTTACTGATACGCCACAATGTTCTACATAGAAATTTTAAAGTTTTTCTGCAGTCTACACAATTTCTGCACTATTTTTGCACTTTATCAGTGGATCAACAAAGGCAGTAAGTTCCTTAAAAATGAAGGGAAAAAGAATAATTATGTATGCATCAAAAAAACCCAGTAGAATTCTAACTTAAGCTGGTAGGGTTAGTGGGGGGAAGTTTCATTCTTATTGTTTTAACTGGTATCAGGAACACTTGCAGATTTGGAAATTACCTCAGAAACAGAGAAGTTAATAAAAATGAGAGTTTTATCTACTTCTTAATCAAAGTCACATAAGAAAATCAATGGCAATTACTTTGTCTCTGCTCCTCTCTTTTTTTTTGCATAGTGACTCAGATTATTCAAGTAGCTACTGACAAAAGAGTGTGTCTAGTGCCAAATCCAGAACTACCACTGCTCAAGTGCAGGACTAAGAAGAAACTATCTACACTAGCTCGTACACTTAAGCAGAATGCTAATCCATCTCTGTCAATTTGTTTAGTCTTAATCTTTTCTAAGTTTCAGTCTTTCCTCATAGCTTCATTACTGAAGCTCCTTCTGGACTCTTATCAAATGGCCTATGTTTCTGGAAGTCCAATTTTCAGCTGAGATTTCATAGTCACCATTGGAAGAGGAGGAATAATCAGTTTCTTGTCTCATTTTTTTATGTTGTGCATATTTGTCATGTTTTAACATTTGGCATAAACTCCAGATCATTTTTACACATTAGACATATAGGAAAAAACCCCATCAGCTCTGCCAAAATATGTCACACAGTATCACAGTATTAGCAAGGTTGGAAGAGACCTTGGAGATCATCGAGTCCAACCTGCAATCCAACACCAACCCTTTGTCTAAACCATGGCAACAAATGCCTCATCCAGCCTACTCTTAGACACCTCCAGTGATGGCGACTCCACCACCTTCCTGGACAGACCATTCCAATGAGCGATCACTCTCTCTGTGAAAAACCTCTTCTTAACATTCAGTCTAAACCTCCCCTGGTGTAGCTTAAGGCCATGTCCTCTCATTCTGGTGTCGTCAGCCTGAGACACTGTAATGTATTTTTAATATTACTATTCTCCAAATACAAATAATTTGTTTTCTCAAACTTTTAAAATTCACAAATGCACCAATCTGCCTCACTTTCTTCTACCTTTCCGTACATTTCATGCTGTTAATGCTGCTTCTTTGAGGAAAAAAACCCCAAATTTTTGACTTCATCCAGTCGTTCAGGCATTCTGTGCTCCATGTATCCCCACTACTATCCCTGACCATTCAGAGATTGTTCAACATACTTAGCAATTAGCTCCTAACAAGTAGTTCTTTCTTCCAGTCTTAATGAAATTGTTACTAGCCAAGTCTCATATCTGTCATTCACCCTTTTTTATTAAACACATAATGAAAAAAAAAAATTCATTGTGTTGGCAGTCTTCATATGTTTGTCCCTTCTTGGCTGTCTTCAAGAAAAGTTTTATATTGTGATAGCTACAGTGACTTTATTTTTTTTAACACTACAAGTTTGAAGTACCATAGTCACATGCCAAGCTTGTCAACTTTTTCTATAACTACTATTGCAATGCCCCTATACTTCAAGAGATTTTTATATTACCAGGTATAATACTTGTTTCTGTATTCCACATTGGTTGCTGCAATAAAACAAATATAAAACCAGCTCTACTAGTCGTCCAGTACAGAATATATCCATCTTACCAGCCTATCCTTCTTTCCTTGCTGTCACACATTACTTCAGTGGAAAATATTCACCTCCTTGCTACTGTGAATGGAACAAAATAGTAATCTAACTTCTGAGGAAGTACACTCTGTGTACTTGCACAAGGAGAAGCTTCAATTACTAGACGTGACTATCAGACTAGCTATCTGCAAAGCACATCCTTTTATCTCATCAGCCAAAGGAGTGTAATGTTTACAGCCTTTCCAAACATTCCATGTTGGTGCAAGTGCCATTTTACCTTGCTAGAGAATAGACTTTGAAAACACACACACACACACAGAACATTATGAGTTGAACAGGAAAATAAACATAATAAATTAGAGCCTTTGGGGGAAAAACCTGGGAATTCTACAAAAAACATTTCTTTAGGAGATTAAGAACTTGTTTCATGTATTTGTAATCTTTGACTGCTTTCCTTAAAGGCATTTACATATTAGTCCTCATAGCATGCCTAAGTTAAAGTTATTGATACTTTATCCTACTCTGACTAAATACAGATATTTGCAATACAGTGAACCCCTGTTACTTGCGGGCTGTTGGGTCTGGTCTGCCTCCCGCGGGTTGCGAAATCTGCAAAGATAGCAAACCCACTACGTAGTCAAGTATGCCACGCCCATAGCCACCCCACCCCCCCCCAATAAGGTCAGGAGGAGGGTGGGTCCTGGGAGCAGGGCTTGTTTCAGATGTCTGGCTGTGCACTGCCGAGGACGGGACCAGCGTGGGGTGGGGGGGCGAGCGGCAGCGCCGCAAACCGCGGCAAGTGAGTGAGCGGGACAGAGAGAGGATTGGGGCGGGGAGGGCGAGTGGCGGCACTGCAAGGCATGGCAAGTGAGCCAGCGGGATGGAGACGGGATCGGGATGGGGAGGGTGAGTGGTGGCGCTGCGAGCTGCGGCGCGTGAGCAAGTGGGATGGGGCGGGACCGCCCTGCGAGCAGGGCAGGAGGAAGCGGGGATGGGGCAGGCTGTGTGAGGGGGGTGGAGGGGACGAAGCTGGCGCCACGAGCAGCGAAGCTGGGGGCCGATAAGACCGAGGTCATGGTAGGTTCTGTGCACACACTGAGGTCACACAGCTCGCGGAAAAATCACTCGCAAATACTGAAGCTCACAAATAGCGGACTGCGAATATGCAGGGGCTAACTGTATTAGCTTAGAAACCCTCTGGCAAGGAAGACAGTGAGAGAAAAGGGCAAAGATGTTTGCATTTCTTGACATGATATGAAAACTATACATCAAGATGATAAAGATTTTTCAATATTGAACTCAGGCTTCGGGCAAACCTTCAAGTAAGTAATCAAGCCTTCAAGTAAGTAATTTTTTTTTAATTATCTTCTTTAACAAAATTATTAATCTATGAATGTCGCCATTTTTTAAACCCTGCCTCAAACTCTGACAATCATGGAAAAAAAAGCACAAATTTTAAAAAAAGTTCATGATGAAAGTGACAACTACGGGCCTGCAAACCTCACATAGGTTAAAGAGCTAATATTTAGACAAATATTAGTATTAGAGTATATAGAGAGAAGTTACAAAGCGCAACCTTTATTCCAGTGTCCACTAATTTTCTCTATTCAGAGAAAAGCTGCCATAGTTTCTATGAAGAGAACGCCTGTCATGCAAACCTACTGAAGCTGACTGCTAGGGTTGTCACACAGCTAATAAAAAGCAGAGTTGAGTAAGTTATCATTTAAGAGTAACTGTCAAATTTCCAGAAGACTTTTAAGATCTTATACAATGCCTTTGGAAGAAACTAAACATATAAGGTGTATAAGTACAGTATTGACTAAAGAAAAGAAACCACAGAGAGAAATTAATCACTCTTAAGTGACCTGGAAAAGGAAGTATGCAACGAGGTGAACAAATTTGCTGATGATAGAAAGGTATTTAAATAGGTAAGGAGAAATGGTAAACTGAGAACTGCAGAAAGACCTTAAAAGACCAATAAAAATGGCACCAGAAGTGTAAATTAAAATGTTTTTTATGGAATAAAACAATCCACAGATTGACTCACCAGACAGGCCCCAGAACGTTGAGGTTATGGTTGATATTTTGACATTAACATCAACTGGCNGGGCAGACTTTGGACTGTTTAAGAAATTAATTGGGAGGGTACCTTGGGAAACAGCCCTTAACGGAAGGGGGTCCAGAAAGGCTGGACATACTTTAAGAACGAGCTCATGAAGGCACAGGCGCAGGTGGTCCCAATGTGCCCAAAAATGAGTCGGAGGGGCAGAAGACTGGCCTGGATGAGAAAAGAGCTCCTGAAAGAAGTTGGGGGAAAAAGGAGGATGTACAGCCTTTGGAAAAAGGGGAAGGTAAGTCAGGGTGTGTTTAAGCAAGTTGTCAAGTCATGCAGGAGACAAACTAGAGATGCAGAGGCCCAGATGGAACTCAAACTACCAGTTCTGTAAAGGATAACAAGAAATGTATCTATAAATGAATCAACAGTAAAAAGAGAGGCTGCAACAACCTTCACTCCTTATTGGAGGCAGAGGGGAATACAGTCAGTAGAGATGAGGAAAAGACAGAAATACTTAATACCTTCTTTGCCTCTGTTTTTAACAGTAAGACAGTGCCTGCAGGACAACTGGACTTGTGGGCTGACAAAAGGAGTAGAGGTGCAATATAACCCCCCAATAATCGAGGAGGAGGTAGTTAGAGACTTGCTGAGCGACTTGAATCCTCACAAGTCCATGAAACCAGATGGGATCTATCCAAGGGTGATGAAAGAACTAGCAGATGAACTCGCCAAGTCACCTCCATATTTTAACAGTCCTGGCTTACTGGTGATGTAACACAAGACTGGAAATTGGCTAATATGACACCCATCCACAAGAAGGGCAGGAAAGGTTCCACGCTTGTGGGCCTGATCCCTGGGCCTGATCCCTGGGTGTTCACTTGGGAGTTGAAGTAGATGATCCTGTGGGTCCCTTCCAACTCAGAAGAACCTGTGAACTCAACAGAAGCAATCATAACAGAGAACAAAATATTTTACAGACTCACAGAATCATTAGGGTTGGAAGAGAGCTCTGGAGGTCCAGGCTATCCCCCTGCTAAGGCAGAGTCACCTGGAGTAGGTTACACAGGAATGAGTACAGCTGGATTTTGATTGTCTCCAGAAAGAAAACTCCATGACCTCCCTGGGCAGGCTGTTGACACGCTCTGCCACCTTCAATGTAAAGTAGTCCTTCCTCATGTTGAGGTTGAGCTTCTTGCGTTTTAGGAAATTTAGAACACTTGAGAAAGGAATAGAGGAAAAAAAATTCTCATTTTCATGGTATGGTATAAATCTACTCTTTGCCCACAGCTGGCATGATAAGCAGTTCCAGTCAACCCTCAAAATGGAAAAACTCTCAACTGGAAAAAGCTCAGAGAAGGGGAACGAGTGAAACTGGCACCACAGAGAAGTAAACAAGTAGTCTTGACTTCTGTGACTTGGAACAGATGTAATTAACAGGGAGATATATGAGAGGGCTACAAAATCATCAGTGTTATGAGAAAGCTAAAAAAAAAATATTGAGAATTTACTTTTATTCCAACATATAAACTGAGATGCGTCAAATAAAGTATCAGAGTGAAAAACACAAGTAGTTGTATCGGCAAGAAGCAACAGACCTCAGGAAATCCTTGCCAAAGGCTGCTGTGTGCACAGTTTACATATGTTAAAGGACAGGTTGCACAGAAAGACGACTATGTCGTTTACTAAATGGAACAGGTTTAGGAAAAAAAGAACTAAACAAAAACCTAAAAATTAAGAGAAAAATAGTTGAAGGCTGGAAGACTACTTGAGAAAGAAATACTCTACAATTGTCTTGTCCTTACTTTCCAGGGAATCCTTTTCTAGCAACTGTAGATTACAAGGACGTGGGACAGGCGGCTCTCTGGTCTGAATCATTAAGTTTTTAGATACAAGAAAAAACTTTAGATTTGTGCTAGAATGTCATCATTTAACATATCATGTCCTGAAAAATATGGAATAGAGGCACCAAAAGAAGATTTGTTAGTCTAATAAATATCAGTTACAAAATCTAAGCTAATTCATCATTTATTACAAAATCTAAGCTAATTCATCATTTTTGGTAAGATGAATATCTGGGTTTTTGACAGACGAATATACAAGATACATACTTTTACTAATTCACCACGCAAGGTGACCTCAGTGCAGGTGGCACAGGGAACATTAAGGAGATCTCAAAATTATAACAGCACATATTTTTGTCTTCTCCAGAAAACATAGTCCATTTTCACAGCCTTCTGTCTTGTTTGTCATATTTTAAGCTTGGGGCTGGGGAGAGGAAGGTAGAAAGGAAAAGGAAAACTCATTAATAGAAATCAAGAAAAAATTATTTGACACTATGTGTTTTGGTCCTCTGTGACACCCTTTACAAAGAAATCTTACACTCTCTCTAGAGTGTTGCAAAGGTACTGGTACAATTTTTGTCTTTTTCCGGTAAAGTAGGTATGGCTACTCAATGCTCCTTCTATCCTTCAGTGTTCAGCTGTTTGGACCTGTAAAACAAAGTATATAGACACATATATGTCTATACTTTAGAGACATAGTTAGCTTCCAATAGCCAGGATACTGAAGCAACTTTCTGATGCCAACCATGTTTCTACCTTCTCAGAACAGCAAAGCTTTGTTCCTGTTATTATGTGAGTATTCTTTTTT
>WEKX01010597.1:0-22444 GCA_013390025.1 Pitta sordida | reverse complement strand
ACATCTGCAGCTTTCCAGGTTGATCCTCCATTTTCAGTGTGGCCTTGGGTGGATTCTGCATCACCGGTTTCTCTCTCTCTCTATTCCATAGGTTGGCAGGCAGATAACCCGCTTCACTATGGTCCATTCTACAAGCAGCAGCGAGATGCCTGGAAGTTTTCCAACCTCCTCTCTGGCCGGCCTAGTTGTGCCTTCATAACTCTCAGCTTCTCACCTGCTCTGGTCCAGCCATCTACTTTCTGTTACTACCTTTTTTTTTTTTTTCCCTCAAATATGTTATTCACAGAGGTGTCTCTATCTGTTTGACCTTGATCTCCATGGCAGTGACGGAGGCCCAGGCAGGAGCAGCTAACCTCCTTGCTGCCAGTGGAAAAAAAAACCAAACTAGGACAGGGATAGAAATGTTTGACCGAGAGAGGTGCCCAAGGCCAGGTTGGACAGAGCTCGGAGCAACCTGGGATAGTGGAAGGTGTCCTTGTTCATGGCAGGGAACTGGAATAGGATGGTCTTTAAGGTCACTTCCAACCCAAACCATTCTGGGATTTTATAAAACACAGGGCCCTGTCAGGTAATCCAAGAAAATTTTACAGTGTCAGTTCAAAATATTACTGCCTTCAGCAGTCCTTCATGTGATTGATTCCACCAGGGAAAATCCCACTCCAGCAGAGTCAATCATGCCACCATGGCACCTCACAACAAACGATTAATCCATTAATCAGAGAAAACCTGTTCAAAATGAGATGCAGGACAGGGGACCTGATGGGGTATGCTCATATTCTTAGTCAAAACTTGGCTACACAACATGATTATGAAAGTAATAACAATTTATTTAATATAAAAAGCTTTTTCACACATTAGTTTAGATACTTTGGCAGGTTCCTTTGAGGAAACTCAGTGTCTGTTGCTTTGCCAGCAGTGCAAGCAAACAGGTAGATTTATCTGGCAGATTTGTAAAGTTACATCCCATTCCAGAAGACCTCTGTGTTGTTTGAAATCCATGAGTGATATGCCATACCTTTGAAAATGTCGGCCATTACACCTAAATTACATTTCTATGGCCTTGGTTTAGAAAATAGCATACAGAATGAGCAAAACTTCTTAACTGTGTTTGCAATCTCCTGATCCCCCTCCTTAACTAAAGAAAATTTAGGGACTAGCAAAGTGGTAATTATTTTTTCATGATACCTTCCTTATTGCCTAATTAGCAGACCTAGTAAAAAGTGGTTTTTACTTCACTGAAGGAAATAATATATCACTTCCTGTTTAATTACAACTGAAATATTGCCACACACAGCATTGTAAGATGTAGCCTCACCAGAATAAAAACTAATCNAGATGGTGAGTTGGACTAGATGATCCTTGTGGGTCCCTTCCAACTCATAATATTCTGTGATTCTGTGATTCTGTAAGATTCTCACTGGGGTCTATTTATTAGCGTTGGTTCAGCAATATCTCAGAGGGTTTATCAACTTTGTGCTGGAGTTTGGATAAGGCTTAACATAAACTGTGGTATAGTGATGACAATGACCATTTCCAAATGGCCAACAATATCATACAATTAGTCATCAGTTCATGTGGAACGGCTCTCTGTTATTTTACCTCACAAAAACTGATGTAGAAAACTTCTCTTGCTCTTAGTACTCAAGCAGACAAGCATGTCTTTGACAAAATATAAGCATACAGCAAACCAGGATTGTCTGGAGCCAATCTGATTTTTAGACCTGGAGGAGTGCGGTGTTCCTCCTTATTCCTGTCATCTTTGTCCCTGTGATGGGCTCTGCTTCCTTGTTTCTATCTGGAAGAAAGCTGATAGTACCAGAGATATCTGGGCTGAAAGGTTGGGCACAGATGGTGGATTCAGCTGCGGGTGTGCACATCAGAACATCAGAGTCTAGATTCCCATCACAGTCAACAGCAACCATGTCAATCCACTTCAGGGCTCTCTGAGAACCGTCCAGTCCACATGAGGGCAAACAAATGTACCTGGCCACCTAAGAACAGCCCTTAAGATCCTCTATGAGCTATCTGCACTACCTAAAGCATGATTTTTGG
This sequence comes from Pitta sordida, assembly GCA_013390025.1. Taxonomy (NCBI): domain Eukaryota; kingdom Metazoa; phylum Chordata; class Aves; order Passeriformes; family Pittidae; genus Pitta; species Pitta sordida. The sequence continues at coordinate 20,392 of WEKX01010597.1, read as the reverse complement.
TCGCAAATTCACAATGTAAACCTCTTGGTCTACTTTTATTTGCTTATTTTTTTAATCTATTTTTATATGTCCAATTCAGTGAGCTAATTTCCACTTCTGTTTCTATTTATGTCCTCTCTCAGTAATCCTACCAAAACTGTTTGCCTTGCTGGTACCCAGGGAATAGCATGGGAAGCAATCCAAAGAGCTCTGCATATGGCTAATATATAATTGTATAAACAGATTAACCAGCTTTGCTTGTGGCCTTCAGCTTTTGAAAAGAGGTTAAATCCCCCTGATTACCAGATAAATCTTGGATTACAAATCAGTCTATGCAACAAAGTATCTTATACCTAAGACCCTACATAGCATACTTGGAAAAAAAAATATGCTTAAAGGATTGACAAGATCATCTCTGTGAATCTAAAGGTCACACCTGAGCTGTGGATCTGTCCAAAAGTCTAATCAATCTCAGTTTCTAAGTGGGATCCATCAAACTCCTGGATTGCCTTAACTCACAGAACAAAAAGTGTGTTCCTATATTATTTAATCTGCCAAGGTATTTTCAATATAAGTTAAGGTAATAGTATACACCCTCAGTACTCAATTTTCCACTCTGATATTAAAACTTACCACTCTAAACTTATTGTATCAGCAGTTCTCCATTGTGTTTTATTAACATTGTGCATTTTAATGCCTAGTTCTGCTAGTGAGATTTGGAAGTTTTATATTAAGGGCACACAGGACAGAAATCACTAAGTGGAAGAAGTGTTTTTCTCCTGACTTATTCATAAAATAACATGCTAAAAAATAATAATGTGATTTCAGTGATTGCTAATAAAAATTGATTTTTATATTAATAACTCCAGACTTTTATTCTGAGAAGGAAAGTTTAAAGTCAGTACCTATATTCTGAGAAGAGAGGACAAATCACTGGCAATGTTGCTCAAAGACAGGAGTGAAAAAGGGCAGTGGTCCATGATGTTGACCTTACCTTTAAACTTGTTCATCTATGTTTCTACATTTTACACTTTGTTCGATCAATATCACCTCATGTAAGGAGGCAAAGCAGAAATTCTGCTACTGCTTGTGGCCATTAACTTCCCCAGAGCTTTCCTGGAGGATTGAAGAGGATAATACTGATATCCTGGCCTGTCCCTTAAGGAGGCGAACAACCTACTGCACAATTTCATGATACGCCAGTGACGTCTTATTTCACCCTTTATCCTTGGAAACTGGTCAATGTTGTTACAAGTTTCTGATGTATTACTGTAAAATTATGTTGACATAAGTCCTTCCATGTAGATAAAACAGATATTTGAAATTTTCTGACAGGGAAATATTTTCACCAGAAATCATTGATTCAATTAAATTGAAGTATGTATTTTGGGGGAATATGTTATTTGCCAATAAATTTAATAAGAACTTATTTATGTATATACATAATTTCACAAAAGGATTTAAAGGTTAAATGTTTATCAGAGCACACAGGCCTGAAATTTTTTACCTTTTTTCATTATTAGGCATGGTATTTTTTAGATGATATTAACTATATAAGTGGCTTTGAAGCTTCCCAGCTTCCAAAAAGAAAATATTTTAAAGTATCCCTCAGATATACTCCTATATATTGTTTATCAATTCACTGGTCAATTTATCAATTCACTGGTCAACTTATGAATTCACTACATCCTAGTGAGCCAACACAATCTTACCAGATATTTAGGATGCCTAATTAGGTGTGTGTCTGACTACTCTGTCTCTGTAGTCAACGGAGAAATACAGACATCACAAGAGAGTGTTTCAAATCTGGAAACAAAAATTATGGAAATGGGATTAGACATTGACCTAACAGCTAAAAAGTAGGCCAATTAAATCTGTGTGAGCATATTGAGGGCTATGTTGCTCTGCTCTGTGCTTAAGCAAAACTTCTATTCGTCTGTAAAGGTGCAACAGAGCCTACAATCAGTCTTCTCTTAGTAGAAGCTATTTATAAACATATATTTCTCCAAAATTTAATTTGGATTAAACAGTGATCATCACTCAAAGAGATGTAACAGCAAGTGTATCCACCTGAAAAAATATAAATGGTTTGATTTGCTATACTTAAAAGCTTTTATCTCAAGGTCACTTCCTCTCTGGTCACTGTTAGTCATATTGGATGACCTAGATGGCTTTTCCATGCCCTTAAATGAACTTTTAATTTTCACATCTTGCTTCACATTGCTCAATATGAGGACTAGGAAGTGAGTGATAACATGGTTTATGGGACACAATTCAGGAAGCTGAGGTCAAAAACTTGACTATGAAGAAGATATATCTGAAATATTGTTTTACATATTTTCCTTGCCTGAGATTTATCTTCTCCATGCTTATACAAGTGCTGAAACACTCTCCATTTTCCTCCTTGTCTCCTGTCTTGGTTGTTTATGTTTAATTAATTTTAGGGAAAAAGCCTGCTTTTCACTATGTGACACACAAATGGCAGCAGTCCTTAGATACAAAAACAATAAGTAATTTTTAAAGTGCAACAATTTTTAAAAAATCATCATATTTCGTGAATTAGATATGCACAGGATTTTAGGAATTTTGTAAGAAAATATCTCCTTCACATCCTGAGAACACTCTTTTATCTTCTTTTTTGCAGTTCTGTGGATTATTTCTTAGTATCCTGAAAAATATACTTACACCCATAGCCCATTTCCTTGAATCTACTTCCATCTGTTGGCAAAAGTGTAGATTGCACTTGAGAAAACAAATCTCATAACACAAATATTTGGTTTGGGTTTTCTGAAAAGAAACATACAAATAGTAGAAATTCTGAACACCTGGCATGTACTGGATTTTTCTCATAACCTGTTAAGTGTTTTTATGGTAAGCCATTAAACCTTGTAAAATTCCTTATTTAACTATTAAAAAACCCTAGTCAATTATCATACAGACTCTCCACTCATAAAGAAGGTCTTGCATAATGAAAAGGTGGGCTTTTTCCCCCCCTCTAAGGACATATGCTGGTGGAATATAAAATATCCCCTTCCAAAAGCCTCATGCCCCTCATTTCTAAAAGTCACCACAGCTGTAGAGCAGTCTTGCTGTATGCCGTTGTACAACATTCCTGTCTGCTGGCTCAGAGTTTTAGGCAAGGGTCTTTAATTTCTTAAAACGAATATAATTTATGTATAGGTTTATGTGTATTGCTATATCAAAATATACTGCATCTTTTAATATTTTTGTTCCAGTAATTTGAATGATTATTTTTACTTCACATTTAAACAGCTTGCAGTGATTCACGTGGTGTGATGAAACAAACTAAATAATAATTGATAATCCAGCTCTTGGCATAGGGACATCCTGAATTTAGGTCAATATCAATTCATCTTCTAGTTTTAATCCTGCCTTCTTTAGGAAGATATTTCTCACACAGATCTGATATATACTGCAGAGCAACTGTGGTGCTGGATGTTGGAACAAAACTGAAGGCTTTTCCTTCCAGTACTTTTTATACTTCCACAAAGAGTACTTGCACACTCTCCAGGACCCTGGGATGGACCTCAGAGTCTTCATTCCACCTTCATCTGTTTCGATGCTGCTTTTGATGTTGGCAGTTAATTTCCCTCCGAGTTTAGCAATACGTTGCAATATTGTATGTTTAGTCCCTAAAATATCTTTCCCCCTTGATATTTCTTCTCTCATTCTCCATAAATCTCCCCTAAGTCTGTATAGAAATATCTCTTTTTAACTTTGGTACCTTACTGAAGGTGGTATCACATACTAATACGATCTTCATTGCAAAAACTTTCCCTAAAATTCTGTTTTTCCTATTCAGAGCTTGTTTGCATCTAGGACACTACTCTTTATTTCAGCTTGAATAAAACAAATCATACACAGTGACCTTCTTCGATCTTCTGCTAATCTTCATCCTCAGTAACCACAGGCAACACCAAGGGATGTCACTCAAGACACTTGGAGCCCTGGGCAAATATCAAACACTCTATTCACTATCACAGTGGTTAGAGGTACAGATATGTTTCAGTTTAGCAGGGTCTTTGTTCTTGTAGATACAAAGAAACCACTCTCAAAATACTGTTGTTTACCTGTCTGCTGTATTTGAGGGACAGGAATTTTTTTCTCATTCTCAGTATTGCTAAAGTTCTATTGCCTTCATCTTCTTTGCAAATGTATCTTACTTGCCTGATACCTAATTTATATGGTTCCTCACTGAAACTATCTCTCTGAGAATGGATAATAAAGTCATCCATGCCTTACAGAGATCATAATTCATAGAATCCCAGAATGGTTTGGGTTGGAAGAGACCTTATAAAGATCACCTCGTTCCACCCCCTGCCATAAGCAAAGATTCCTTCCACTGTCTCGGGTGGCTCCAAGCCCTGTCCAACCTGGCTTTAGACATTTCCAGGAGTGAGGAGGACAGAGCTGCTCCGGGCAACCTGTGCCAGGGCCTCACCACCCTAATGACTGAAGTGAGAAAAAAAGGAGCAAGCAGAAAAACACTTAAGGTAACTTTAAAGAGATCATCAGCATATAGAAAGACACTTACTTTCTAGTGATCTAGTAATTGTGATTGCTTTGAGTCTCTGCCCTACCACACTGATATTCAAACCTCTCAGGATCTATTCTTCTCAAAGGTAGGAACCTTCTTGCTGTGCTTGGTTAGGCAGAACAACCCAGGGAGGGTGTTTTCACAGGGATGCTAACAGCTACCTGCAGCTCAGAGCCCAAACTATGGACTCTGATTCTTTACCCATCCATTATGCAGCATTATAGAACACTTTATTCTGCTTCAAAAGCTGTTTTCTTTTAAGCACGTTGAAGTCTCCAGCCTGGATATATCTCTTTGACTTGGGCCATGAACTCTTCAAGTTTCATCAAGCCTTAAGACACTGTGCTCCCCATGAAACAAACAAGGAAAAACAAATCAAAATTATTTGGTATCCAATTACAGACTTATAAAACATGATAATTTGGAAACAAAACACAAAACGTCTTGTGTTATCAGACTTGCAAATAGGCTGTGATTTAGAAAAGAAACAAATAGAAAAACTTTGGTGTATTTCCAAGTTTTCTTGGAAAGATGAGACCAGTGATCTCTGGATCATATTTCAAATTATTTTCCTTAATGAATTATGATGTGATTATTGTTTAGACATGATGAGTTGTTATCTGGTGATGTTAACAATTTTGCTCTTCTGAAAAAAATAATATAATAAAAGCTGAAAGCAGTTCCTTCTATTTTTGTTTTGCTGAGATTAAGGAGTATTAAAAGAAATATGTGTTTTTTACGATTTTGACATTTTCTGCTCTAATTGTGATTTAATTGCCACTGGTGACTGCCAGCTGTCCTGTGTGAAAGAAAGCTATTAGCAGGTCTGCCAGAAAAAAGGAAATTTCTGCTCTGTGAAGTGATGAGGTTCAAGTATAGAGAATTTTCTTTTTCTTTTCACCAAAAATAGAAGAAAGATTTTCATGTCAACCTGAAGTGGTTCATTTCCCTCTGATTGGAAACAGTGACTTAAATCTCAATCATTTTCCTTCATAAGAATGCTCTGAGGAGTTTTGTTGCAAAGATAATTTTTGATCTTGATAAAACTGACTTTTTCACTAATGGACGTTTTGGGACTTAGAGTGACACTGTGTGAATGAATATAGCTGAAATCAACTGGCATTGCGAGCATTCATAAGCTCATAGGACTCACCACAAAACAACTGCTGTATCCTGACCTTTGAGAACATTTCAGGAGGTCAGGGTTCAACCCCAGGATAAAACGCAGTAGGAGAAGACTGAAACTGTGTGCACTGTAGGAGAAGACTGAAACTGTGTGCACTGTGATAACACTGTTAGTTCCAAAGTTTGCAGTCTCTTCGACTAGAAACACTTCAGATTAAATGGTCTGTAAATGCCCTGTGGCAAAGTGGTCCAGACCTTTATCTGCCTTTTGAATCTACAGCTAGAGAATAGGGCTGATAGCACACAGGAGACAACAGCTATGAAACATTTGGTTTTTATCTCAGTCTCATTTTATTCCCAAAAATTCTATGTTCTCAATATGTTTCACCCTATGTATGTAAGCTTTACAGACAAAATATAACCTCCCTTGTCTATCTGCTTACATTCCTGGTCCAAATTATTAGCAGACCTTACAACCAGAGAAGCAATGTTGCTAAACAGACCCAGATGAGGTCTTCCTAGAGTCAAAAGTTTATAGATATGGAGGGCTGTTATTTATCATTTCTGAGCAATGGTTTAAAGAAGGCAGGAGAATGTAGGTAATCAAAAGACAAGAGGGATAAAAAGTTCAGGCTGACCTCTGTGCATCTTACTATTGGACACACATTCTGAGTTAAAATGAAAGGCCGTGAATTACAAACAGAGGTTGGTGCTACTGGTGTATCATAAGTGGAGAGAGCGAACACATGATTCTGATTTATAAAAAAAAAAATCCTCAAATCATAGCTCCGTCCTTTGACCAATCTCTAAATCAAAGCCACCCTTTAGACCCAAGAACTCTTTGTCTTTCTTCCTTTTTCCCCCCTCTCAATAAAACTGCATCTTGCAGTTAGTATTTTCTTTGTGTACTTTGTCCCAGGGAAAGAGTTGTTATCATTTTCATGAGATGGCCTTCTTAACCCAACATTTTATCACCAATTTGTCAGAGTGAAGATTAGGACAGTTCCCTGGTGGTGATGGATGCAGAACCTGGCTTCAAGGGCGGCCTATCTTGTGGATTGCAGCAGTCATTCCCACGTCCTCTGACAATGGAAAATAAACTTTCTTCTTTGTTTTTTGCTCCCTGATCTCTATTTTGAGATGATTCTTTCATCTGCAACAATTTATTTAATTGAGGGCTAGGATAACTTATTCTTCTACTTCTTATAGAAATGTGCCACATTTCTAAATTTCTCATGTTTCCCTTTACTATGAAATTCCCTGAAGACTCCAACATCCTTGTTACTCCGGTGGGACAAAGAGTAAAAACAGAGCCAAGACATGTGGAGATCTCCTCAGTTTATTTATCCCTAGATGCTGCTGATGCATCACAGATTTTATCACAGGCAAATGTATTTCAGTTTCCTCTTCAGCAAATTAACTCAGAGGATACTGATCTCACCCCTGTTCAGTTCCCCCGCTTGAGGCTGTCAGCATCATTTATTCTTTCTCTGGTGCTCTCTGCAAACAGTGCATCTTTCTTTCTCTCCTTTCTCCATGTTTCCTCAGTCTGTGTTTGTGAAAGCCCCTGTTCTTCATGACAAGGATGCTTGGCAGCAATGTTCAAAATTTTCCCACTCCTCACAAACAATATGTTTGAAAAATTACAAAGCATCAAAATCATGAAATTGAAAAACTTAGCTACTACCTTTATAAAAGTATTGTTTTATATAACATTCTTACATAGTATTTCACTTTAGAGGAATATTTACTTCTTATTTTATAGTTTCCTGTTAAAGAAGTTATTTTTCTCCATTTCTGTTTTCTATGCCTTATGAAATTTCCTTTCTTCCTTTCTTGCTGCAGAAAAATAAAAAAAATCCTGAATTCCAGGAAAAATAACAAAAATTGAAATTATGTTCTCTGTTAACAAATATTGTTCTTATTTGAATGCCATTATTATTTCAAATAACTTATTAAAATATGGACATATAAAGGGTTAAAAATAGTGATAACTCCCTTCCATGTTTCAATTAATTAAGTGTATTTCTTTGTTTTTTAAGTTGCTGAATTACGTTTTCTCAGAGTCTAAGGAATTTTTCTGTTGGTCTGCCAGAAATTGTTATAAAAGTGATTGTGCTGGTTTGAATGTGGATTTTTTACCCCTGGCAGGATGGGGTGGGGCGCTAACTAGCAGAGGTAACCTTGGCTGGGCCCTCTACCGGCCAAGGTCAGGCCAGTCGGAGAGATAGAGGTGCTTCTGTGATAACATATTTAAGAAAGGAAAAGAAACAAAAAACTGGTAACAGCGAGAAAATGGCAGAAGAATAGCCTGTGAGAGGTTGAACAGCTATGAAGGCACCAAGGCCAGGGTGGCCGGGGGAGGAAGTGTTCCAGGCATCTTGCTGCTGCTTGTGGAACGGACCATGGTGAAGCAGACTGTCTGCCTGCAACCCATGGAATAGAGAGAGAGAGCAGAGATGCAGAAATCCATCTGTGGCCACGCTGGAGCTGGAGGACGCTGGAAGGCTGCAGACATATTGGAGCCCACATATTTGGAGCAGATGTCCTAGGAAAGACGTTGTAGCCCATGGAAGAGGAGGCCACGCTGTGTGACAGAACTGTACTTGGTAGGATCTGATCCATGTACTTCGTGATTGGCTCATAAATGAAGAAGTGCAGCCTGTGCTTAAAAGACTGCATCCTGTGTTGTGACTTGGGCAATAGAGAATGGAAGAGCTGTCGTCCCTGTGTTCGGAGTCACGCTGGGAAAGGGTCATGAAAGGCTTTTCTCTGTGAGGGAAAGGGGACTTCATGAAAGGCAGGGAGATGACTTCCTACCCTAAACTGGTCAGAAAATACCAACTTCCTGGCTTTCCCCTACTCCTGTTCCCCCTTTGTCTCCTGCAGGGAAAAAGGGAATATGAGATCCGTTGAAAGAAGAAGGAGGGGTGGGGGAAGAAGGCTGCCTTTAAAATTATGCTTCTCACATTAAGCTCTGATCTTGTTACAAATAAATAAATCCTTCATATTCCCCACTTGGAGCTTGTTTTGTCTGTGACAAACCTTCCAGGTTTTTTTTTCCTGTTTTCTCCCTCCTCCTGTTTGTATATGGGGCAGGGGGGAGGAAATGAAGTGAGGGAGAGGTTCTGGGTGAATCTCTGGCATCCAGCCAGGGTCAAACCATGACAAAAATGATAAAGAGTAAATATCACACTCTGCTATGAAAACGGAAACAGGCATGCATACTGAGGAATTACCAGATGATTTTCTTTAAAATGGTAGTTTTCATTCCCACCACTTCACCCCACACAACCATTGCTTGACTGGGCTCATTCCTAAACCCCTTTTCATGTCACTCCTCAAAGACGAAAGACCTCTGTAAGGCTGGTTCCCTATTGCTGCTCAGAAGGGAAGGGCAAAGAAGAGATGATTTCAAGTCTCTGTTAGTCCTTAATTCTTGTAGAAAGTTCAAGTAATTAATAAAATATTTGAATAAAGGAATGTATTAATGAGGTCTCAGAAAAGGACTGAAAAGTTCACCCAAACCTGTCTGTTCTTAGCTAGTCACAGACAGTGTTGTGGACTTTGCACCTCTGGAAGTGTTGAAGGCTAGGGTTCGATAGGGCTTGGAGAAAACTCATGAACAGGGACATCTAATGAAAGATGTTCCTGCTCATGGCAGGGGATTTGAATGAGGGGATATTTAAGGTCTCTTCCAACCCAAACCACTCTGTGATTCTATGAGTGGTCCACAGACATTTTCCGCACAACAGAGTGTCCTCTCTCTTGAGATCCTCTGGGAGAACTTCTCCTTCAGTTCCTACTGAAGCCCTTGAAAATCAGAGTCCAGTTTTTCCTGCTGGGGAAGACAGTGTGTAGTTTGAGTGGAAAGCTATGCTGAAACTGCCCAAGTAGACTATTCAATGTTCTTTTTTTTGCCCATGTTAGTGCCACTCTCCTGTGCAACATAGATCTTTTCCCATTCAGCCTGTAGCTTAAATCACCATAAGGAGGTGACAATCCCACATCTAGTTGCCACCAATATACTTAATTAATGTCTTTTTCTCATACAGGAAAATAGGTATGTAAAAAAATGCTCCTTCAGGAGCACATTCTGAAGTTTGAAGAAGTCAAAGAAAAGACCTCCTTTGACTTCAGACTACAAAGGTAGGGATGTAATTGAAGGCAGCAGCAGCTGCAGAAGTTGTCTGCAGTTTTTGGTATTAGGGAGAGATTTGAAGCACATGGGATACATTTATTGTTATGAAAACGCCCTGTATCAGAAACCCTGATAAATATGGCACAACAAGAGCAGGATTGAATGTTCTTAGCAAAAATCTGAATGTTGTTTTTTGGAGGGTTTTCTTTTATTTGAACTTGAAGGATTAAAAGATCTTCTGTGCCTGGGAAGTTGTGTGGGTGGCAGGACAGAACTGGACGTTTGCCAAGGCCTTACTTATGTTTTTCCTCTATATTTTTATAAAAATGGGAGCTGAAACAGCACAGAGTCTGAAGGTCTGGATTTGGATAATTTTGTGGATAGTTGGAGAAAAACTTGTCTGGTATATTATATTGTAAAGTTATAGAAAGCTTTATTTACTTAGAACTTACGGCTTCTTTCAGGATCTCTCATGCTTTAGAAAAAAAATTAGTAACATTCCCATATCTCACTGTTTCCTTAAATTGTAAACATTACTATACAGTGATGAAAATGGAAAAAAAAAAAAAAAAGAAAATGACATTTTGTATAGGGACATTTACTGTGTGTTATAGGTAGGATGGTGTGTTGGTAGTAGGATGGCAACAGGTTAGGTTAGGTTAGGTAACGGGTTTGACTAGATTAGGTAATAGGGGATAGGTTGGACTTGATGATCTCTAAGGTCTTTTCCAACCTTACTGATTTTGTGATTCTGTGATTCTGTGATTTCTTCTTTTCTTTCAAAGGCAGCCTTTGAAGGCTTGTTCTGTCTCCTAGGCCACCTCCTCTGTGATTGTCCAGAAAGGATTATTCTATATTTCACTGAGGTTCAAGCATAACAATGCACAAGATTTTAGAAACAAGATTTAGAAACAAGATTTTATCCTCTTCATTTTTGTAGGTAGCTGTTGGAACCTTTCATCATAGACACGTGAGTTTTGGAGCTGGAGTTAGCAGAGGTTTACACTTTCTCTTCCACATTATTCAACTCACTATTTTTATCTATCATGCAAAGGGCTGAGATTTAGAGGTCACTGGCTCTCCTTCCATGTGAATAAGGATGTCTGAGTGCCATGGACTGCAATGCTAATGAGGACAGTGCAATACATTGCACTTAATGATCTTTTACAGCTTAATGATTCTATGATTCTATAATTCTGTGAGTAGGAAAATCCTCTCTTTATAGTAGGAATCATTAGGAGAAAGTGAATTACACAAGAAACCACAAGTTTTATACATGTGGTCTCTGAATGTTTGGGGTTTGCTATGCATCTCATAGTTTATTTTGAAAAGTAATTGCAATGCTTTTTTTTCTCTTTTTTTTTCCTTGTGAAAGAGGAAATAATAGTGTTAAAATTAGGCACGACTAGTTACCTACTCATTCATAGATGATATTAAGGTAAGAGTGGAATTCTGAGTAATTCCTGTTTTATTATTTTGTGTGCCACAAAATTTTAAATTGCTGCAATTTTTAGGTGTTTTATTCCAAACAAAATTTTCAGACTTTATGGAAATGAATTAAAAATAGAAATGCAATTTCTGCCACAGCATAATTTGAACTGATAATTAGAATATCTCACTTAAATATGCATGCCAAAACATAATTAGAGTTCTTTTCAAAGAATAAAAAAAAATATTTTTTTTTTGCCTGAAAGAATTCGACAGAACAGATGTTTATTTCCCCAATATTTTTATCAACTGAAATATGCATTTCTATGTTTTTATTTTTTGGTAATATTGTTTTGGACAAAATCAAAAAGTTCTTGCTTTCATCAATAAAACTTCTGTCTTCCTAATTTGTGGACAGATGGTAGATTTCATATATGCTCCATTTTATACTTCTGTTTTAAATGAACTGGCTTTATTTTTTCCCTCTTGCGGCATTCAGTAAGTAGTGATATTCATCTTGGATTTTTTCCTCCTGCTCTGATTAAGGCTGAGGCCCTTAGGAAAGACTGTGGGTGTCAGAGTTCTGAGGGAAACACCTGCAGATTTTGATGAGACATGCAGCCACCTGCAGACAGAGCTGTCATACACATGGGGGAATTGTTTTTGTTCTATTTTTATTTGCAGCATCTTTTGCAATGTCTTTTGCCACGTTGGCTGTCCTGGTCTTTCATCTGCACCTTCCTTTATTTATAAGTTCAGAGATAAAAGCACCTAGCTTAGCAGTGGTCTTTACCATCATCCTCAATGCGAGCAGGAGTAAATCCTTCTCTTTGCACTTGAGCTTATCGCACAGACTAGTCAGATCTTTCATCCTGAAGCCGTTAATGGGCTCTTACATAGCTGCAGATTTGTGAAGAGAGGCACTATAACCTTTTATTATAAAGCATCCAGAACCATGATGAATAGCTATAATTCCCACACATAGCATTATTCCACAGAAAATGGTGCACCCTGCTTGGATCAGACATTCATTCCATCACTCCAATTGCAAATTAACTTCAAAGAATACAGCAGGTATAGAGGAATTTATCCTGATATCTGTGGAGTGATATTCAGGAGCATTCAGCATCCAGACTGTTGAGAACAATTTTCATGATCAGAAAAACAATTGCTGAGAAGCAAGACTCCACAGAGACTCTTTATAAAATTTAGAGTACCAATTTTAAAACACTTACTAAATTAAAATAACTTGTCAAAGGGTCTTGAGATCTATCTGCAACATAAATCACCCCAAGGCTTCCAAAAAAGGCTGCCCATACAAAAGAGCTATTGACTGATGTTTCTCCCTAGAACATCTGTAAATAAAAAAAAATTCACAGAGTTAGTGTCATCATGTGCCCTGGTCTGTAGTCTTGGTCAGAATATTCCTAATACAGTGAGTGAAATAAAAAAACCCCATCACTGTTGTTTGGTTTCGGGGTATTCTGGGTTTGTTTCTTTATTTGTTTGCATTTTTGGCTGGCTAATTGTTTTGTTTGTTAGTTTGGGGGGTTTTTTAATATTTAAGTAAATGTGGTTGGAAACAAGAATTGAAATCTGCACTCAGATGAAGAAGATTCCACTTCCTAAGACTACATCTTACTCAAGTGTTGGTGAAGCTTTCCAGTGTGTTCAGTTCAAGTGGCACAAATGTCTTATGGTCAGAGACTGAGCAAGAGGAAGTAGAACCCCGGATTTCATTGATTTACCAGCAAAAGGACTCTCAGTGTTCGACGTTCACTTATTGATCAAACTGTCCTCAAAATAAATGCATGAAGTTGACAGGCCGAAATCCTGGCACAGAGATTGCTCCCAGTGCTATTGTGGAGAGGAGTCATGCACTCACTCCTCATCACTAGAGCTAAGATAGACCCAGACTCCTTAATTATGTCCCTGAACACAAAAGTGGGATGCACAACAATAGAGTTGTCAGAGCAGAGGCTGCTGAACAGAGTGCCTGTGTCAGCCAGAAGGAGCTGTCAGGCATGGCCCTGGCAACCAGGCGTGGGCACCTCTGGCAGTCTCTGTCACATGTGGAGATATGACACCCACTTTTGGGTATTTCAGCGTTCTGTCTGCAGATGACTGGAAAAAAATTGTTCATTTCTTTTAACAGGAAAAGTATCTCTATCTACAAAACTTACTAGACTCTGAGCCTCAATATAGCTCCATTTTCTTTGGCAGCTGACTCCATTTCTTTAATGGCCTTTGTCTGAATTCCAGTTCCTTGATTATAGGTGTATTTTTCTGAGAACAATCCCTCCTGAGGAATGAGCAAATCCTTCAGATTTCTGAGGCAGAAAAAAGACATCCCATAGGTAACTTGTAGAAGCTCATCAAGCCTCAGGAGTTTTATACTAAATCTGTAAGTGTGATTCAGACTTTCTTAAATGCCTATGGGAGCAAGGGGAACAGCAGAACTTCTTTGTTGCTTTTTGGGCATCTTAGTCAAACTCAAGAGTCTGACTATATCTGAGATGTTTTGCTGGAATAGTTTTCTTCCAGATTACATACAGGCAGTGACTAAGAGGGCTCTGATGGTAGGAAGTAAGACTATTCCTTTCAGGTCAATCATGTTGCTGGGAACAAGGGAGAAGAATAGAAATTAATTGAGGTTAGGGATGTAGGTAATCTTTTCTGAAAGTGGAACATTTAGACTAATACTATTAGTGAATTAAGAAGAAAAAGAAAGGTAAAATATTTGATAAGTTAGATCTGTTATAATTGTTCCTAGAGTTGTTTTTAGTTTTCAAAGAACTACAAAGTGGAGTCGTAACCTTATATAAGCATGATTGATCTAAGCTTGGTGCAAATAAGTTATACTATAACTTACTGACTAATCTCATGAAAAGATATTAGGAAAACAGACATAAATTCCATAAAATATTGTGCAAAATCAATTGTTGTACTTTGCCATATTCTTTCCCTCAGGTGACATTTCTGGAAATTACTCTAACAGGTGAGGTTAAGCTAAATATGGTACATATTTGCTTCAGTTTTATAAAGAAAGCATGTTAATTCTTCCTCTTTTCTTTTGGTTAAGTAGACCTGTGACCTCCTACAGTAATTTCAGCAACTATTCAGAAAGGGACATACTTAACCTTGATGTGTTGTGCTGGCCACAGAGAAGAGCCAACACAGCTACACGGTTGAACAGTGTTCCAGTTTTCCTCCAACTTTAATCTGTCATCATTTCAAACAGCGCAAATATTAGAGACTCTGATTCTTCAGTGTTTTATATATGAGTACATCACAGTGCTTGGACTTATTAGGGAGAGACTCAGAGCAAGAAGATGTCCTGATTTGTTAATTATTAGTCAGACTCCAAATAGCTTTAATGCTCCCAGAAATTTTGGTCTATGAATTATAGAATCATAAAATGGTTTGAGTTAGAGGGGACCTTAAAGTTAATTTCATTCCACCCTCTGCCATGGACAGAAACACTTTCCACTACCCCAGGTGGCTCCAAGCTTTGTCCAACCTGGTCTTGAACACTTTCAGGGATGGGGCCACCAGAGTTTCTCTGGGAAACCTGTCCCAGTGTCTCAAACTCCTCACAGGGAGGAATTTCTTTCTAATATCTAATCTAAACCCCTCTGTCAGTTTAAAGCCATTCCCCCTTCCTCTACCACTTCACACCTTTGCTAAAAGTCACTTGCTGGCTTTCTAGTAGACCCTTTACCTACTGATTCAAAAAGTTCACCCCAGAACCTTCCCTTCTCCAGGCTGAACAACTCCAAATCTCTCAAACTTTCCTCATAACCACACAAAAATTTTCATTCTTTCCTTTTTAATCTTAGTTCCCAGAAAACAGAAAAGGCATGGCAGGTAGAAATCCTTGCTGTTTGACACTGCCCACTGTTGCAGAACCATATACTTTAGAGCTGGAGCTGCATGATAAGAGGCAGAGGATGCTGTCTGTGAGAGAAACCAGCTCTTCTACGGCACTACACTTTCCTGTGCCAACGTGCGTGTTATGAGTATGTATTTATGCACCCAGGAGCATGGGTTTCTGCCTTGCAGAGAAATATAAATCGTCGGGTGCAAAAGACCATGAAATAACCTGTGAGATTAGCCACTTTTTTTAAGCTTTCCGGATGTTCACTGTGCTTCATCCCACTAGATGGCGCCGAGCATCTGCTGCATCCGCGGCAGTGAGTCCTGCACACTCTCGGTGGGCTGGCTCACCCTCCTTCCCTCGGGGAGCTGTGTATCTGCTCTCGTTCACTTTTACACTTATCAAAAAACCTCACAAACTCACCATGCTTAATGAAGGCCAAAGCAATTCACTCCCTTTCTCCCATGTCCAGGCTTCTGGATAAAGAGCACAGGAACAACAAGCAGTGGGAGCGGTGACAGAACCCTCTGGGGTTGTTGTCACTTCTGGAGCTGATCTGCTCAGAGAGTTTAGGACTTCCTTGAAGTGAGCAGGCCTAGAAACAACACAGTTGCATTACCACACTGCTCAAAAGAGTTCTATATATAGAGATATAATATATATAATATATACATAAATATAAAAAGTGTGACCATTATGTTGAGGGGATTGATTCTTCACCTCACTGTAAGACCCCAGATAAAGAACTATATACAGCTCTGGAGTTCCCCACGCAAGAGGGACATCAACCTCTTGGACTGCAAAGGAGGCCACAAAGGTTCTACAAGAGGTGGAGCCTCTCTGCTCTGGACACTGGCTGTGACAGAGGTTGGGGTTGTTCAGCGTGGAGGAGAGAAGGCTCCAGGAAGGACCTAGAGACCCCTCCAGAGCCTAAGAGGGACTCCAAAAGAACTGGAGAGGAACTTTTCACAAGTGTCTGGAGTGATAGGACAAAGGGGAAATGTCATCAGACTGTAAAAGGGTAGTATTAGATTAGATATTGGGAATTCTTCACTATGAGGGTGGTGAGGTTGCCCAGAGAAATTGTGGATGTCCCATCCCTGAAAATGTTCAAGACCAGGTTGGACGGGACTTTGAGCAACGTGATCTAGTAGAAGGTGTCCCTGACCATGGCAGGAGATTGGAACCAGATGAGCTTGAAGGTCCATTCTCACCCAAACCATTCTGTGATTCTCAGATTTTCAACTGCAAAGGGAAGTGTTTTGATATTTTCATGGAATCATAGAAGCATAGAATGGCTCTTTTCATCAATATCATTCACTGCAAGCCACCACTTTCTAAGTAGTGATACGGAAATGGCACAGCTCTGACATTGCTCCCTAGTAAAGGACTTTTTGTTATAAAGAGACTTTGAAAGACTGGTCCTCTAGGATTTTATCCATTTAAGTCCCTTGAGGGTTAAAGGCGTCCTACTGATCACATTAAGTGTAGGAAACAGGATTTTGCCATTGAATATTGACAGATGCAATCATTGCTAAGACTGTGTAAAATGAAAATAGTTTACAACAAGGTAGAACTGTGCAGATTCTTCCACTTCCTGATTTGTATATCTGGCACTTGAAAACACAAGTTATAGGTACTTGGTGTATAAAGCACAGAATCATAGAAATCATCATATCCTTTAGACTGCAAAAGATGTTTCATACCACTGAGTTCAACCGTTAACCTTACAATGTCAGAGCATCACTAAACCATGTCAGTATGAATGGTGAGAGAAGTATTAGGATGGGATTCAATATAGATATAAAATATTACAGATAGAAAAGAAACTAAAACCATTTTTCAGCTCAAATTTTAGTATCATATGGCCACAGATAATATGCTATAAAAAGTCTCCCAGTAATACAGATGCAAAACAGGATGAAAACACTTCACTTAGAAATGTGAATGGTTAGTGCTGAAGAGAGGTGTCATGTGAGAATCAGTGAATAAAGTGCATGATTTACACTTCTTGTTTTAGTTTAGGTTCATCATACATTCATGGAATCACAGAATGGTTTGCATTGGAAAGGACCTTTAGGCTCATCCCGTTCCACCCCTGCCATGGGCATCTTCCACTATCCCAGTCCCATCAAACTTGGCTTTAAACATTCCCAGGGATGGAACATGTTCACAGTGGGGTCCATTCTGGGGATTTAACTTATGGCACATTTTTTGCCTAGAATCAGTTTTGCTTTCCTCACAACCCTCCAGCTACAGCCACTATAGGCTACTAACTATCACAAAAAAACCATAGTTGGAAACCTCTCAATAAGAAAACTAGGGCTAATTTTGTACTGGATGAGACCATTTATTTCATATATAGAAAAAAACCCTCAAACCCCTATTCATTTCCTGTGCCAGCTCACGTGAATCAACACTGAGGAATTTCTTTCATGCAAAGTATATAATGAAATTATTCCAATTTCACATTGGAAAAAAACCCAAACAACCAACCAACGAAAAACCTCACAACAAACCAAATAAACACCCACCACGAAACAACAATAAAACTAAAAACAAAGAGCCAGATTTTACATATCCCTTTCTCTCACTTTCTGGAGTGAAACACCCTATTTTGTTCCTCAGAGGTTTTAAACAAGTCTGCTCTCAACAGTAGCTGGGTTCCTTCCAGGATTGCAGTAAGTAGCATGACTGTACTGTCACATATTGTTTCTCTTTCATTCTCTTCCCGGAGGGCAAAGTAGTGGTGAGACTCATTTTTCTGCAGTATTCAGTATTAATTGGCTTTTCCTAAACAATGAAGGCATCATGCCCAGGAATATCATGTTGCTGTGAGTGACATGGACTACCTGAGGCCAGATCATTGTCAGGATGGGACAGATTCTCCAGGCACTTTTCAGTTTTTCACCTTTATCTCATGATGAAGCTTTGCATTATCATAGTCAAAACTAAGCATAATATTTTTATTACTTTTAAATTGTCCTTTTTCCTTTATGGAATTATTCTGTATACTCAAAACCAAATCTGAAGTCCTTTCTGAAATGCAATTTCCATGCAAGTGAATTTGTTACACATCACTTCAGTTCTATTATACTTGGCAGATGATCTTTCGCTCACTTTTATCCATAAATTCCTCAGGAGTTTTATAGACAGTGCTTGAAATGGTAATTCAGGCACTCTGAAATGAAGCTGGTAGGCAAATGCAGAGAGCTGGAATGATGTATCGTTATATACAGACCATTTCAGCAACAATTTGTGTGAGTAAAAACACAAAAATGGAGTGTCAACACAGTGCTTTTTTGAAAAACCGTCAATCTGCCAGACAAACATGATGATTTGGATCCAATACTGTACTTTGTTGCATTTTTTTCCTACAAGCTCCTTTTTTTCAAATATTTCTAAGTTAGTTTCAGTGATATTATGTCAAGACCTATTACAGAGATTTTGCCTGTGAAATTGGTGACATTTTATCTTCTTTTTCCTTGCCCCAACACTTGGACTTTTCTATCAACTTGTGATGAAATTTCTGGATATTTGACTCTGATCTTGGTTTGGAAAGAAAAGACACTTGTCCTTTGTTACTTCATATTCTGATCAAATACTCATTCTTTCTTATCACCATGCTTTTTTCCAGCCAGGAGTGAATTAATTTTTCAGCTCTGTAAAGTGAAAAACCTTTCACCTGTAATAGCTTAAAACAGCAGCATAGACCTTAAGTATTCAATGTCAACAGAATGGACTCAAGGCCTCTTAGAAATATAAGCACATTTAATTGTATGTTCAGTTTGAGTGCCTGGACAACACTTTATGCTGAAGGAAAGGCAAAAAATGCAGAATAGGGACGTGGAGGCAGATAAAAATCTTGTAATATCTTCATCAACAAGTCTGATTTTTCATAGCTCTTTTATAAACTGTAGAAAACTACTCAGTGGTAAATTTACTGCCTTGTGTTCTGTTTTGAGACTCGTGCCCAAGACTCCTGGTTTGAGCTAAAACAGTTGAGCCAGAAGGACTGAAGGACCAGTAAACATGGCAAGAACATGTCTCTCCAAAGTGATGAGGGTTACTGATGGGATCTGTAGTAAAAGCAGACCTCCTTCAGTGCCGTAGCTATAAAAGTTTCACTGACTTTATCGATTATCATATTTCAAAATGCTGTTTTTAAATAACTGCTGTTTTTTTCATGTTTGACACGTTTTCCCTGCCCTATAAGTTTTTCAATACGTTAATTTACTTTTTTCATGGACAAAAAATAAAAATTGCCATTAAATTTTTCTTAATTTTTTTTTAAGTTTAAAGAAACATGTAGAATTTATAATATAGGAAGTCTGTCAGTTCATACTTATTACAATGGACTTTAGCATACATTAACTACAACAGACTGACCAATATAGGTGGGCAAAAGGTGCTACACAACAACTGTGTAACCTTTTCACCTTTAATAACTTCTTGTATCTTTTCTCCTCCTTTACAGCACGTGAACATCAAGTTCTCAAGGGAGCCTTGCGAACTGCGTCCAGAAGCAAACAGACTACTAGATATGAGAGTTACTTATCCGGAAGACAAACTGAGGACCAAGTGGATATCTCTATCTGCCTGTATTGCAATCTAACTTGTTGTGCTCGAGTTTCATGCAAAGGTATAATTCATGATTTTCTAGTTAGTCACCAAACTAAACAGACATCTAGATCCAACCTAGTCACTCTATACTCCCCGTTGTAGTAAATGGAGTCCTTCTCAGCGTATTCAATGGAGACTAGATGTGATTCATTCAATTCTAAGGTTAAAATTAAAAATAGGCCAAATGAGCCGCTCCCAGGAGCTCCTATTTCTCTACACAAAGAGAGGGTCGTGAGTGACTAGCACTGGCTGAGACACTTACTTTGCAACAGCTAAGTAATGGATGAGGTTGGTTTTGTCCTGGATATTTGCTGTATCCTCAAGACAAGTAATCACCTGTATTTTCTGCACTTGGCCACAGCCTTACAGAGCATGTTCCACACCAGCATTCTTGCAGTCTGCAAAGAGATTCTTAAAACGTTGGCTCAAAGAAAGGGAGAAATACACCCAGAATTTCTGTTTCTGTCTCCAGAAAGTTTGATGTCCTAACTTTTTGTGGTCTTATGGCACCACCTACAAGCCCAAGTCATGGACAGGGTTTCTGTCCCCACTGCATTGTACACAGACATAAAAAATCAGAGAATTATTTGGGTTGCAAGGGACGGTAAAGATCATCCAGTCCAACTCCATCTATCATGGACAGGGACACCTTCCTCTAGAC
>WEKX01010595.1:282512-311819 GCA_013390025.1 Pitta sordida | reverse complement strand
TAAGGTTGGAAAAGACCACAGAGATCCTCGAGTGCACCCCCTCTGCAGCAGCTGAATGTGTTTCAGCTGGAAATGTCACCTGAACTAAAGGAAGAGTGGGAGGCACAGGCACAGCTCCAGGATGGAATATCCCTTTTCACCTTTGTAGCAACCATCTGCTTGTTACCTGGAGCTTCGTGATGAGAAGGGGAAGAGGAACGAAGCCAGGAAAAGGAGTCATTTTAAATAAAGACATAAGTTGAATGTGAAAGGGTTTTTTAGGTTTGCACATACGCAGCCCAGCCTCAGTGGTAAGGAAAGCTGTCTTGGATTCGTGGAAGTGAAGGAACAAAGAACTCAGGCAGGAGAGAGACACAACCTGAAACTAGTTGTGTGGAGACTTGAGAGTGCTCGAGGGAGTCTGGAGGAGTCAAGATGAACTTTTAGTCCTGGGGAGAGAAAGAGATTTGATGAGGAGGGAAGGGAATAGTGGTGGTTTGCTGGAGGGCATGATGAGCAGTGTAGAAAGAAGTGTTTGAACATATAGTAAAGGATGGGGGAAAGGAAAGGGGAGTGCAGTTAAACACCCATGTGCAAGTAAACTAATTTCTGATTACTTGGACACCTCCTCATCTCAGCTTTAAAGCAGGGAGAGGAGAGAAGCGCAGAAAGTCATGGTGTGAGTGTTAATAGCCAGGAAGGGTTTGAATACGTTCCTGCTGCCCTCTCTCTGTTGTGTGTCTGATAGTGATAATAACAGGAATACAGGTGTGTTACAGAGAAGAGAAATCTACATTGTCTCAGGCATGCGCCCAGTCACAAACCTCCTGTCTCTCAACAAGTGACTGTTTAGAGGAATACCCACTGTGCTTAAAAAAATTAGGACGGTATGAGAAGGGATGGACTGGGACAGGGGGAAACAGAAGGCAGTAAAAGGCTGCCGAGGAAACTCGGAGCTGCAGGGAGGTGGCAAACAGGAACTGTGCCGTGGCTGAAATCCTTGCTTTGTTGGCAGGGTGGAACATTTAGGAGGTAAGACAGTAGAGTGAGAGGAGAGCCGTAGTCCTGACTTTTTTACAAAGGCTGGGAGGACAAAAGGCAAGAATGAAGAAAGTCTGTGCCCTAAGGTAACAGGCTGCTTCTGCTTCGTTTTGCTTGCAGTGGTGGCTGAGCTTGTTATTGTGCCCTTTGTGCGGGGAAAGAGACTTAATGACTTCAGCGAGCTTGGGAAATTAATTAGGCTGTTGAGGATGCTTGTCTCTACTGCTGCAGCTTCTGGGGTTTGTCCAGAGGAAGGGCAGAAGGATGTTGAGGAGATTGGGATGTAGGCTGGGATGGCCTTTGGAGGAGGCAGGGACAGCGACAGTTCCTTACTGAGGACTGGCCCAGGAGGAAAGGCTGGAGCAATAAGGAAAGCAAAGGAGGTGAGGAGACAAGAGGAAAACACTTTGGGAGTTCAGGTAATACAGAATAACTGAGTGGAGGGAAAAAAAAAATCCCAAACAATGCAACACAGAGCACTGGATGAGTTTCCTTGTTCCATGTGTGAAGGTGGGGAGGAATTTTTCATTTGTCCTGACCTGTTGCAGAGATGAAAACTTTCGAGCACAGGACTTGAACGATTTGCATCCACAATACAGATAAAAATCTCTCTTCCATCAGTACCTGTAAAAGCCAGCCCAGGCAGCTGTTTCCCAGCACACACACAGAGTGAGTGCACCCTCCCTCCTAGGGGTGGCCTTACAGCCTCTGAGAAATGGAAGGTTTGTGGGGGTTTTTTTTAATTTCCCTTGAGATCTGCTGGAGCAGATTTCCTCCTGAGAGCATTTTTGTTTAGATTGTGTATTGGATTGCTCACTCCAAACACAGCGTATCTGCTAGATTGGTAAACCTGCCTTTGTTTACTCGGTTTGAATTTATTTAGTATTCATCTTCTATCTGCTGGGAGGAAAACTTTCCTGTGTTTCTGGCAGAAACTTGAAAATTAAAACAGATGCACATGTAATCATTCTTTATAAACGCTAAAAGTCTGTTTCCAGTAGAGTGGTTGTTTCTTACATTACTGGATAAACTGTGCAGTCTGGTTACAAGCCTGGAAAATACACTGCCTGCATCTGATTTTATTCATCATCTTTTTAATTTTTTTTTCCCATTCCAGCCATATGCTAAGTTATTTTGCAGGCTTTTGTGTGTTGCAGCAAGATTTTTGTGGCCCTGAGATGCTGCTGGCAAAGGACTGCTTAGAATTTCATCCCAGCAAGAAATGGAGGCTTCTAATTAACTCCTAGAAGGAATGCAGCAGGATAGGAGTTTGTTTTTCAGAGCAGGGGAGGGCAGCCTGTTGCTCAGTGGCCTTTAAAGCAGTTTGCACTTGTGGGAATAACTTTGTTATCAAGTTCTCTGCTCCACTGGGTTTGTCAGGTTGGAACTGCACCTGAACATGAGGGAGGGGTTTTGTCCAGGCATGTTTTGATTGCAAATACGTAGTTAGGTTGGTTATGGATTGTGAGTTCCTCTGGGGGTGTGACTTCGAGTGAGCTCTTCCATTGCTGCTTCAAGCCAAAGGTGGCATTTTTCAAATCGGTGCTGTGATCTTATCCAGCTGGATTTTGCTGAAGTAGCTTAATTAAGATTCCCTTCATGGAGCTGCTGTGTTAATGAGTTCAGTGTGACAGACTGTCTCACAGGGAGGGATAAAGAGAGGGCAGCAGTGTTGTCCACCCCCTCACAGGCTGTGTGTCCACAAAACCCTCGGGCTTTGCAATTGTTGCAAATTTAAAAAACAAAAAAGCCACCCATTAAGGTGTCTTGAGCTGTTCCTGCTCTGCCTCAGATGAGAATTACACCTAATTCACTTTTACAAGGTAATAAATTCTCTGGGAGAAGTTTCTCATTGAGCTGTAGAAGTTTCTCATAGTTCTGTAAAGTTATTAAAAGTGGAGATTTTTTGCCTAAATGCAACTGGTTCAGTCTCATGCATCTGGTGCTTTGTTGGAGGGAGAGATCAAAACATACTGTTGGCATTTAGCTAAAAAGCTGTTCAGCCACTGTTAACATCTGGAAGGTGTCCCAGCCCGTGGCAGTGGGGATGGGATGATATTTTAAGGTCCCTGCTAACCCAGATCATTCCATGATTCTTTTTTCCTGCCTGAGAACTCTGGTCAAAGCTCTTTTTCTTCAGGTACCTCAATATACTTCAGTGTGGTTGTGTAGCCTGGGCAACACCTGGTTTTGCAGTTCTTAAAGTGTTGATTTTAGCAAAGGTTGAGCCAAGGTTCTGTTTGCAGCCTCTAAAATAATTAATGAGGCATCAAACTAATAGACAATCATTACTACACCTGTTGGTAGGAAAGAAACCTTGGTCTTTTGTGCCCTTTTCCCACCTCAGGTATTTGATGCTGGCGACTACTTTGGGATCATGCAAGTGGAAGAGGTGGATGAGGAGGATGAAGGTGATGAAGAAATGGAAGAACAATTAAAAAAGAAACCAAATCCTGGAAATGGGCCTTTTTTCAAAGTCATCGTGACGAACGAGAATGGGCTTCAAGCTTCTAATCCCAACAGGTGAGCAGGGATTTAGTGGTCAGCCTTTGAGTTGGGTGAGGCCCTAAAATGATGGCGACAGGTTTGTTCCTAAAAATCATGCAGCCCAAACAGGGGTTAAACTTGTCAAGGGCAGCTGTGCCAGATGTGTGTGCTTTTATTTGGGGTTAGATTGTAATTCTTTTAAACAGTGAATTTTTGCAAAACTAACTTGGTGACGCACCCCGTCCAATGACAAAACCAAACCAAATTGAAGCACTCAGAACTTAAAACTTAATTAATTTCTCTTAGTAGCTTATACAGGCTTTTGATGATCAGATTTCCCCTGGTTTTACAGAAGAGTGTAGATGTCACAGAGCTCATGGCTAACAAGGTCCTCCAATAATTTTGCAACATAATGTCTTGTTTTCCTTCCTAATTTTGCTACATAATGTCTTGTTTTCCTTCTTAATATCAGCTTGTGGCAGTGGAGATCATAGGCAGCAATTAAAAGGGGCAGCAAGAACTAGGCTTACAAACTTTCTAGAACAAAACCAGAGTGTAAATCACTGCTGGAAAGTTGTTCTTAACCTGCAGGGCCACCAGGGGAGCGACTTAGCGAGCGAGCGAAGGTTTAGTTATCAAACCACCCGCCGGGAAATTCCCAGCCCGTTTGGCTGTAGCCGTGTGTAACATCCCCACAATTCCCTTGAAGCATTTTCCTGGTGGACCACGCGTGGACGTACCGAGCTGAGCACGCCCGGCAGCAGCTGCTCCACATACCGGGGCTGATGCACAGGATGGCCAATCTCATGGGCATCGACTTCCACGGCGAGATCCCCGACGGCGACAGCGTCCAGCAGGTGCTGCAGGAGATGTGGAAGTACAACCAGACCTACCAGCTTTCTCAAGGGGTGAGTCTGGGAAGTCTCGTCAGGACGGGAGGATTTTTTTGAGTGAGGATGTTCCTGGTAGGCGGATGTTCAATTAACAAAATGCTTTACAGGCGTTTCAGGACAAACTTGTATTTGGAGCCATGTAGAGCCACAGCACAGCTAAAAGGATGAGAAATCTGAGGGGGGTTTTATAGAGAGAACTCTGCAAAAGCAGGGGGATAGAAGGAGTCTGCTTGTATTGTTATGTGGGGTTTTTTTCTTCTCAATCTTCTTCGTAGTGAAGGAAAGAACCTCTCGTAGACTCAAATTGAGTGAAAGTGTATTTTAGGTGGGTTTTTAGTTTTCCTAACTGCATAGGGTTCTTTACAGACCAGGGATGTATCTACACTCTCCACTTCCTGGTTTGTTCATATTGTGTAAATGTTCACAGCAGAACCAGACCTGAAAAATCCCTGGGAAAGGAATTCATTGTGACTGCTTTCTCCTTGAACAAAAGGGAGATCTGAACAGTATCTGTGAGTCTTTCTACCTTATGGCTTTGTTTCCCGACTTGTCACAGGCTGGCTTGTGAGGTGGAATTATCACTTGGAAAGTGATCTTCTGGAAGGCAATTAATTAACAAATTAACAACTTGTCTTCTATTCCCTTCTCCAGCGTGGGAGAGTCTTAAGTGAGTGCCTTAAGTGTGATCTTTCTGCCTCTGCAGAAAGGCCACCAAGCAATTTCCAGTTGATTCTTCCATTCAGGACTTGTTTCTGATGGTAGGTGTTCCAGGAGGGGGTTCTTTGATGCAGCCTCACCGCTCAGTGTTGCAGTGTTCCTGCAGCTCTGCTCTCCTTCACTCTTAAATCCTAAACCTCCTACTGATTCTGACAGAAACTGAAGGAAAACTGACCCTTCCGTGGTGCTCTGCTTGCAACTGGTGTGTGCAGGATGTGTCCCTCTGTTTGATCTCACAGACTGCAGAGGAGAAGGTGCCTGTGTGGTACATCATGGATGAGTTTGGATCACGCATTCAGCACTCAGACCAGCCCAGTTTTGCAGCAGCCCCTCTGCTTTATGTGCCTCAGCAAATCGCTTACACTGTTCTCTGGCCCTTGAGAGACTTGGAAACTGGTGGTGAGTTGTGTGTGTTGAGTTGGGGTTTTTCTTTAATGCTTGGAACAGAAGGTATTCCTAAAAATCAGGGAGCATTTCACAGTAGAACAAATATTTCAAGACCAAAATAGCTGCATGTTTGTAATGCTGACAAATTCCTGTCTGGTAGTTCCATGTTTTTGAGATCAAGGCCTAAAAGTGTTGCCACTGTTTTGTTGGTGGAGAATTTAAATCTTGTTTCACCGTCAGTGAAAACAAATTCAGTCAGCTGAGGGTGTTAAAAAAGATCTTTAGAAGTGTTAAATTTGTAGTTTAGAGTCAGAAAGTCAAGTGTTGAAAGCTGGGAAATACCAGAGCAGTGGTTTTCTCCTGTAATCTTGATCAGGGAGAAGATAATCATCCTAAATAATGCCCTTTTGATTGTAACTCTTTAATTGCCTCGAATTTTTCCTTGAAATAACAAAAGCCGTGACGGTTTTACCTGTTCAACTGTCATTTGTGTTGTGTGCCATGACGGAGGAAGGACATTTCCAAAGGTTTCTCCCTGTTTGGCTGCAGATGAAGTCACCCGGGATTACGCTCATGGGGAGACAGACAGATTGGTCAGGAAGTGTCTTCTCTTGCCCTGGGTGCCCACTGAAATGTTGGATGTCAGCTGTGTTACACCAGAGCCATCAGATGAGCACTACCAGGTAGAATTTTGGCAAGTTAATAACATTATTTTATCTCTGTTATGAAGAGGCAGTGTCTAAAATAATAATAATAAAATTTCTTGTTTTCCTTTTTACTAATAGGATCCCCTTCTGCCTTTGCCTGTGCACTGATTTTTTTTCCCCCTGAACAGCAGATTATACAATGTCATGCAATTCACAAAATTCAAATTAACTTTTTATGGTTTTTCTCTGTTTTTTTAGGCCATTTTAGCAGAAAACAAGGAAAAACTGCCTGTAGCAATAAACCCACCAGTTTATGCCAAAGACAAAGTTTTCAAGTATGTATCTGCAAACAAAATGTTTACTTACTAAGATCATATACAATCTTTGCAGTGTGGTCAGCCTTTGAACAACAGAGGCAAATCCAAACTACCCCGGAAATGGTTGTCTCAAAATGCAGGGTTTTTTGTCATCTGCCCCACTTCAATTTAAAATGGTTCTGTGTATGAAGAAGAGAGAGAATGTATCAGAAAAGCATAATTCTTTTAGGAAGTCAAGATGAAAACTTTTCTGTTCAAACATGAGTTGATTGAGTTTCAAAAATTGATGTTTTCTTTTGTATGTCTTTTTTTTTTTTTCTTGTAGGGTTTTCACAGACATTCAGCAAGTCCTCAACAACCTGACACACCCCCGTTTTGTCTTCACAGACAACGAGGGAGAAGCTGATATCCTCTACAACTTCTCACACTTCAAAGATTACAGGTTGCAGTAATAACAAATCACATTAATTTTTTGTGTGGGCTGTAAAAACTGGTTCCCAAAGGCCTCCCCAACCTCCCCTTGTTTTGTAGGAAGCTGAGTGAGGAAAGGCCTGAGGTGATGGTGAACCAGTTCCCGTGTGAGAACCTCCTGACTGTCAAAGACTGCCTGGCATCCGTTGCCAGGAGAGCGGGAGGGCCAGATGGGCCAAGGTGGCTGCCTCGTACCTTTAACCTCCAAACAGAACTCCCTCAGTTCATCAGCTACTTCCAGCAACGGGACAGAAGGTGACTCCTCTTTCCGCTTCCTTGCATTTTGTGTTTTCTTGATCCCACTTCCCTCAAAGACCAATAACCTGCATTTTGGGCTTGGTGGTGGTGGTGAATTCCTCTTGAATATCAAGGATTGTCAGTGAAGGCAGTGTGTGCATGTAGGGAACGGGAAGGAGGCGACAGGAATCTTCAAACAAACAAACAAACTTTAGTTAACACTGCTAATTTCAGCTCGGTGTGTGATGTTTATCATGAAGCCAAAGTTTCTCAGGATGCCTTAATAGGTTGAGGAAAGGAAGACATCGGGCATCACCCTGTCCTAACATGGAAAGAGAAGGAATTTTGCCCCTTTGTAGGTACTAGACAGTGAGACAATGAGGGTGTGCTTTCATTTACTTGTAATGTGAACTGTTGAGATCCTGTGTGGTTTCCTCCCAAAGAGATGAGTTTTGCTGCCATTTAATGTCTGTATTCCAGAGGTGTCATTAGGGAAAATGGTCTGATACCTTTTCAGAATGTTGTCAGACTCCTGGCAGGATGATTCCACACCAGGACCTGTGCTGTCCTGTTGATGGGTTGTTTTCTCCTTTGGATGGAGCCAGATGCAGAAGAAGGAAATAAAACATAGAGATCATGCTATGTCCTAACTGGAAAAAAAAAAATCTGTGCAAGGAGCTGTTGCCTTTTCTCCCCTTTATGCCCGAGACCTACGTCAGGCAAAAATCCTTGGTTCTGGCACAGCTTCAGAAAGGACTTTTTGAGGAGAGGATGTGGCTGTTCAGAGGGATGAGGTGGATACTGACAGAGGTTTCTGTCTCAGAGGAGAAGACAACCACTGGATATGCAAACCATGGAACTTGGCCAGAAGCCTGGATACCCACATCACCAACAGCCTGAACAGCATCATCAGGCACAGGGAGAGCAGCCCCAAGGTGAGAGAGAGAGAGAGCAGGGCTTGGAAATGGGAGCTGACAAAACTGCTTCATAGGAGGAGGCCTAAAAACGCAAAGGGAATTTATTTTATTCAAATTCCATGTGCTAACCGTAAGTTCAGAATAGATTGTGGGACACTTGCAGTTATTTGCTGTGTTTTTTCCTTTGTGGCAGGTGGTGTGCAAATACATTGAGAACCCAGTGCTGTTCCAGAGGGAGGATGTGGGGCTGGTGAAGTTCGACATCCGCTACGTGGTGCTGCTGAGGTCCGTCAGGCCCCTCCGCCTGTACAGCTACGACGTGTTCTGGCTGCGCTTTTCCAACAGGTACTGGCCCTCCCTCCTGCCTCGGGAGGCTCTTGGCATTCAACCTGACACCTTGGGAACTTAGGGGGTTGTTCTGTTCCTTAGGGCATTCTCACTCCATGACTTGGATGACTATGAGAAGCATTTCACAGTCATGAATTACGCTCCTGGTGTCACACTGAAACAGGTGAGGAAACAGCCTAAAACACTCCCTCACCTTTCTGTTGCTGGAAAATCTTCCTGGGCCTGCTTTGTGGCTATTGACAAATAACCGGTTTCACACCCACTTCAACAGTGTTCAGAGTACCCTACGTCCTAAAAAAGTGCTTTCCTAGACTCCTTCCCTCTTCCCCACAATCATCTGTGATGATATAAGATAATAATAACCCACATTCACAGAGACAACAGAAGAATTACTACAGCTGGCAGCTTATCCCTGTCAAAGCCTCAGTGGGATCTTAGAGAAGGTATCCAGGAACTGTCTGAATTCCCAAGTTCTCTACCTGAACTTGTATCAATGGCAAAATAACATTTGATGTTCCATTCTCTGGTCTTCTGCTGGCTCAGTCATTCCCAACCTAAACTGTTTTAGGTACACTGTGAAGACTTTATTCCTCTGTTTGAAAAACAGTATCCTGAATATCCTTGGACAACAGTACAAGTAAGTCAGCAATTCATCTTTCTCATATAAATGTTCATGGGTCTGTTTGGGGTTTTTTTAACTCAGCTTTTCCAAAAGTGTTGGGTTGTTTGATTTTAATTCTCATAAGACATATTTGATGTGTTTCAGTTCTACAAAGGACGTCATATGTCAACTTTTACTTCATAAGTATTTCTTAACTTTGCACAGTCCATCCTCAAACACTTTAGTTCCTGATTTGAGAATTTTATTTCCTGATTACACTATGATAATTCTTTATGTTGGATTTAGTAATACATCCAGTCCTGACTACCCTTTGTGTTGCCATTAGGTCTGAAGGCATATTTTGAAGCAAATACTGTGCAGGTTTTCATCTGCTGCCTAATGTAATTTATGGAAACCTTTAAAATATGAACTATTAGAAACTTGTTTATTGCTTTTGTGGAACCTCCCTTCTCACTCAGAGACCTTTTTCTGTTACTAGGCTGATATTTTTAAGGCATTTGCTGAATTGTTCCAAGTTGCTTCAGCCAAACCTGCACCTCTTGGCATCTGTGACTATCCCTCCTCCAGGGCAATATATGCCATTGACCTGATGCTTAAATGGGACACCAGCAGAGATGGTAAGAGATTTGTTTGTTTGGATGTTGAATTTTTTATTCTGGTAACTGTGTGGCTGCCTCCTTCCTTCCCTGGTGCCCCTGCTTGGGGCAAAACCAACCCACCAGGACCAATACACACAAAAAGACCCCACACAAATGAGGCCCTGGATTAGCAGGGATTGCAGAATCTGTTGGATTGATGATGGATGAACCTCTGACCCTCCAATAATAACCAAACCCACACCAACCTGGCTCGTGGAAGATGGCTTTTCCCACTCATTCTCCATCCTCTCTGGATGAGACAGGCAGTGATTTGGGAGCTCTGCAGAGCTTGTGTTAAGTGGCAATGTTTGTGTTCTCCTTGACAGGGAAAAGAATTATGCAGCCCCAGATCTTGGAAGTGAACTTCAATCCTGACTGTGACAGAGCCTGCCGCTACCACCCCACCTTTTTTAACGATGTCTTCAGCACCCTGTTCCTGGATGAAACAGAAAACTGCCATGTGACAGCCATTGTGTAGCCACAGGACTCTGTCACTCCCTGGATCTGCTTCACAGCAAGACTTACATTTCAGTTCTGTGAGCTGCTCAGGCAAATATTTTCCTATTTTCCTTGTCTTGCTTGGTTCTTTCTATAGATCATTGGTGTCTGTTGACAAAGTGTCCTGTTAGTTGAGTGTGGAAGACCTCAAAATAGGACCATAATTAGGGCAATGGACTTGTTTTTCAGGTAACCCGATTTCTTGCTTGCTGGAAGACATTGCACAAGTTCCCAACATTAAATCTATAATTTACTGAATTATGCTGGAGTTTGTATTGTCTCTTTCTTATCTATCCCTCCTAGAGCAAGATCTAAGAAGTTCTGGTGAGAAAATAATGGGGTATTTCTGGCAATGAACTCCTGGGTTAATGAGACTGAAGATTTCATGGCTCTTCCCATTTTTCTTATTTAAAAGGAGGGAAACATTCCCACAGCTTTTAGGAACCCTGTACTGCTGGCTGTCAGCCTTAGCCTGCCCCTAAATTTTTGAGAAGGTGTTCCTGCTTATTTCTGGCAATGGTTAATATGCTATTGGCATATAAAATATATAAAATATAATGCATTAGTACTTTTCCATCAACACTTTCTTTTAGTTTGCTATAAAACCCAGGCAGGGACACTTTGTGACCTGTCTAGTAAAGGCACATTTGTTTTACACAAGTCCTGGTAATTAGCAAACTAATGGTGTGAGTAGTTCAGCTAAAAATGAAATAAGGCCATAATTTTATATTAAAAAAATTGTTGGGGGAAAAAAAAACCCCATCTTTTCAGCTGAAAACAGCTTATTCAGGTTTTTTCCTGTTGGGATTGTCCCTCCAGATCTGGTAATTGAGGGCAGAAGCCAGGGTTAGCCAAGCTAAATATGGAGCCATCAAATAAGCTGCTGTTTTGTTGATGTTGTACCAGGAAGCAGTTGTAGCTGTCGCTGTCCCAGCTGTAAGCAGGAGAGTCACCAACCCCTGGAACACACAAGGTGGGGGTTACTGTTGGTTTTACGTGTTGCTTTGCATTTGCTTGACTCCACAATCTCTGTGTGGCTCTTGCCACCTGACTTAATTCCTTCTCAGGAAACCAGCCAGCAAAGAAAGAAAGATTTCTGCTGAGTTAGGAATCAATTTGGCTCCTGAAACAGGTGGCTGCTGACATGTATTAAAGAGCATTCTAGAAAACTTCTGCAAGCTGCTTTCTGTGCTCAGGCTCGTTTTCATTTCGTCTTAGCACCTTGCAAATAGAAGCTTTTAGTTAAGAAATGTTAGTTTCCCACTTACCCATCCTATTTTGTGAGCTCCAAAGAATATTGGGGTCCATGACCAGTTTAGTGCCAGCTGCCCTGCGTAGAGACCCAGAGGAATCACTGACTTCTCATTGAAACCCCCCAGTTCCTTCCACACCAGGTAGGAGCCGTAGCTGGGGAAAGAGAAAGGAAAGTGTCATTCACTACAGGGCTTAAAAAGTTACCACAGATTCTTGATCAAATGAAAAAAAACCCCACATCTCACTGGTTTTTTTTAAGTGGCTGAAATGAATGGAGGAGAAATAGGAATTGAGTGGCAGCCCAAGGGGATGATGGAAGAAATGTCATTTGACAGGAATTGCTGTGCTGTCAAGTATTTTAAACCACTTAAATAAGGAGGCAGTATTCAAGCACTCACAGTTTAACAGCCTGGAAGTTTTATTTAAAGAGACATGTATTGATTTTGGTTTCTTTTTAATTCAGTTCTGTTAGAGCAGTTCTATCCTAATTTTCTTTCTTCCCCTCAGAATGAATGAGGAAAGCAAATTAATGGCAGCTTTTCCAGCCCCTGCTTTTGGTGCTTACAAAATGTCCCATCAAACCCACACCCAACTCCCCA
The DNA here is from genome assembly GCA_013390025.1 of Pitta sordida. Lineage (NCBI taxonomy): Eukaryota > Metazoa > Chordata > Aves > Passeriformes > Pittidae > Pitta > Pitta sordida. The sequence continues at coordinate 299,767 of WEKX01010595.1, read as the reverse complement.
AACATGTTTTCACCTGTTTAACAGGAGCTTGACACAGTTTCTTACAAACATACAGCCACAGGAATTAGTTCTCAGGTCCAACGTTATACAATAAGCAACTCTCAGATCAGGGAAGTGTGGAAAACATACCCCATGGATGTGTAGAGAGTTCCCCAAACAGGAGCAAACACCCAGTTAGGTGGGCACCAGGATGGCTTCTGCAGAGCTCGATACCACACTGGGATTTCCTTTTTGGTTATATTGCTTCCTAAAAATCCTCCTGCATGGGGCAGGAGTGTGAAACCCACTGCTGGGGCCCAGGCTGGTACCACTTCCATTGGAGACACTGAACCTGAAACAAAACCCACAGACACTGAGTGGCAGAGCAATGACAAGAAGTTGGCATTTTTAGCAGATTTGAAGAGCAAATACACATGTGCTGGATCTGTTCCACATACCCATTTCCTGTGCTCAAGCAAAATAATTCTGCGTGTTGTACTGCAGTTTTCAAAGTTACTGAACAGTAAGCAAGCAAGGAGGAAAAACTTCGTTGTAGATTTTCTGGTCAAATGCTCCAGAGGAGCCGTGTTTAGTTTGCCAAAATGCAAGCAGATCAGAGGTACACGATAAAAAAGGGCAGAACTGAAAGGTGATTTTTCGAATAGGCAGTAGGCAAACACACTCAGTTGCTGCTCATCTGAGGGGGTGACAGCAGGGAGGGACCAGTGAAGCAGTGAGGAAAGAGCAACCATGGAAGGCCAGGAGATCAAGTAAAGCTTTAGAGCAACGAGCACCTCAGAGGCTTGTCAAGGAAAAGTGGCATGTTGTCCTTCCCTGCATTTAAAAACTACTGCTGGAATGAGGAGGCAGGAAGTGGGGAAGAGGAAATCCTACTTGCGTTTAAGCTGACAGGAAATGGGAGCACAGACGACATGGGATTGTGGCAGTTCTGGTAGTACCTGGAATTCTGTTTGGAAACCAGGTACATGTTTGGCCAGCAAGGGGAGCTTTGCGTGGTGGTTTTTGTCCCTGCACTCAGGGTTCTGCAGATTTAATGAGGAGATTTCAGTGGCTGCGACCACAATCCATGGGATTGACAGAAATCCTGGTGAGAGATATCTGTGGGAGCAACAAGGTGTGGTGGGGACAAGAACTCCAAGCACAGTGATTGCCAAAGGTTAAGGCAGAAATTTAAAATCAGCAAGATCTCGCTCGTTTTTAACCCTCTGCTTTTGCTCCAGAGAGAACACCAGGCTCAGCTCTCTACACATTTGTCATCTGTGCAGCTCCAACGTGGCTGTCAAACACCACTTTTTAAAAAGTGAGAAGCGAGAACCCAAAGGGGTTTATGCTTTATTTGGATGTTCCAGCATGAGGAGGGTTTCCTACAGTGTTAAACAACTGTGTTTTGTCAGGGGTTCTGCCAGATTTCCCTCCCCAGGGAAGAAAGCCTGAGAGTGTTCTGTAAGCTGAAAGGGATAAACACTGCTCTGCTGCAGTCATCAGTGAATAAATGATGCAGCTACACCTCTGGCCCTGTGCACGCTGGAGGAAGAACACTAAAATAATCCCTAAGCGACAAGAGAAAGGAAACCAGGCCAGCCAAATAGAAACAGGGGAGGCACAAAGCAAAGAAACAAGAAAAGTGAAGCCACTTATGAGCAGCAGAGGGAAGGAAATCAAAGTGAAGAGACTGGACACAGTGGCCTGAATTCTATGTTGGTGTCCCAGTCTTTTGACTCCTGTTACTGCTAATTAATTACATTTTTCAGCAGTATTTCTCAGGATTCCCTAAATGCTGATAATCTGAAACGACTTGGTGGTGACTTACACCACAGAGACTGGCTAACACAGCCCCTCTGGCTGCACCAGTATTACACAAACTAGAAATAATAACCACCTTCCCAATCACGTCCCAGCTTCTCCTCGGCGTGCGTTGCACAACACTCCTGCACCCTGGTTTCCTCACCAAAGACACCTGGATGTCTGTGGATGATACCCAGGTATTCAAAACATCCAGCATGCCCAAAGCTGGTTCCAGCTCCGTAAAGTAAAAGCAGAAATAAAGGGGGGGGAACCCCAGTAATTCAAATTGTTCCCTAATGGACCTCTGCCTTTTGGCAAGTTGTTTTCCTATGGTGGTGTAACATGCAGAAAAAGCTGACAGGAAGTTTCCACTCCTGGAAAAGACACCGTGCACCTAGTAATAATAAAAAACACGTATCATGAGAGAGGAGCGGGTTTGCTTCAGCCTGATGAGAAATGAACTAGAACACCTGGCCCTGAGGAGGTCTGTGAAAGGGTTACACCTCTTTCAAAGTGCCCGAGCGTATTTCAAGACTCACAAACACGGGACTGAAATGCATACCGCAACAAAACCTTCTCGGGGGATAATTTGCCATTTAGTGGTTAATCTCCCCTCATTTTCCCTCGCCCATGTTCCTCCTCCCAAGCTGTACGAGCACATTTTACTGAGCCGCTCTGACCCAATGCTTGATAATGTTTCATAACCTTCCCACGAGAAGCCATTGCACAATCGCAACTCCAGCATGGCAATTTTCACTTTTTTGTTTAAATCATCTTGCCCCCGAACGGTCGGATCACACGTATCACGGAGCGTTGCGTGCTCGTTTATTAGCATTAATAAAACACTCGGAAGAAAAACCCGAGCCCTTTCTGGAGAGAGAACGTTCCTCAGCCGCACCGAGAGAAGCCTGAAACTATCACGGAGCGTTGCGTGCTCGTCAAAACTCACACGCCGCAGAAAAATTAGCAATAACCCTCCTTGGCTTTTGTCCCCTTTTCAAAGCATTTTCGGCGCCCAAGGCAGGCGCGGCAGAGCCCGAGTCCTCCCGGTCCCGGTGTCTTTTCCAGCCCCCCGGGGCAGCGCGGGGCACGGCGGGGACCGGCCGGGACACACCGGCACCCGCAGCGGGGGCTGCCGCTGCCTCCGGCTCGGCTCCCCTCCTGTCCCGCGGTCAGCACCGCCGTTACCTCCTCTCTCCTCTGCTCTCGTTTCCCCCGGGCTCGGCTCCGCNCAGCTCCCGGCCCGGCCCGGCGGGGGGACACCGGGCGGCGACCCTGAGCGACCTGCTGCAGAGCTCGGTGGAGGCCGAGGAGCCGGCCGAGGAGCCGGCGGCGGAGGGGGAGAGGCGGGAGCGGCGGTGCCCCCGGGAGGGCACGGTGCTGCTGTTCCCCGGGCAGGGCAGCCAGTTCGTGGGGATGTGCCGCGGGCTGCTGCGATACCCCGGCGTGCCGGACATGTTCCGCCTGGCCGAGAAGGTGCTGGGCTACGACCTGCTCTCCCTCTGCCTGGAGGGGCCGCGGGACGCGCTGGACCGCACCCAGCACTGCCAGCCCGCCGTGTTCGTCGCCTCCCTGGCCGCCGTGGAGAAGCTCAGCCGCCAGCGGCCTGAAGTGAGAGGGGCCGGGGGTGGTGGGTGGGGGAAGCTCCGGGGAAGGTGGGAGCCGTCGGGGCTGACGCGGGCCCGGCTCTGTCCGTGCAGGTCGTGGGGAGGTGCGTGGCGGCCGCCGGGTACAGCGTGGGCGAGTTCGCGGCGCTGGTCTTCGCTGGAGCGCTGGACTTCGCCGAAGGTGCCCGGGCAAGGCGCGGAACATCCCCCGGGGGCCCCCCCCCCCTTCCCCCGGCGTTGCCTGTGCCCCTCCCGCTCGTTCGTTTTGTTCGTTGGGTTGTGGGTTTTTTGGGTTTTTTTTTCCTTTGTTTTTAATCGGCAGATAAAGCTCACCCGCCTGTTTCTCCCGCAGCGCTGCAGGCAGTGAAGGTGCGAGCAGAAGCCATGCAGAAGGCGTCCGAAGCCGTCCCCAGCGGGATGCTCTCGGTTATCGGCCGGAGACAGGCAAATTACAAATTCGCCTGCCTGGAAGCCCGCGAACACTGTGAGTCGCTGGGTATCGAGAACCCCGTGTGCACAGTTTCCAACTACTTGTTTCCAGACAGCAGAGTCATTGCAGGACACTTGCAGGTACTGCTTCAGAATGAACTGTTCCTTCAGTTGAACTTGGGTACTTCACTTTAGGAACTTTTATTTTGCATTTCTGTGTGGGTGTTGTATACACCCTTGGTTTGTCCAAAAAGTGGGGGGATTTTTTTTCCAGCTGTTGGGTAGGGAAGGGAATCCCTTTACCACAGTAAGCCCGATGAGGTGGTTCTTGTGGGGGGACTGAGGAAGCCTTTGTTGTGCAAGGCTCTCACTTTTTTCTCTCTCTTTTACAGGCTTTGGAGTTTTTGCAGGAGAATGCCCGAAAATATTACTTTACACGTACAAAAATGCTCCCAGTCAGTGGGGCTTTCCACACCAGACTGATGGAACCAGCAGTAGAGCCACTGGCTGAGGCCCTGAAATCCGTCGAGATTCAGAAACCACTGCTCTGTGTGTACTCCAATGTGGATGGCAAGAAGTACATGCACTCAAGCCACATCAAGAAGCTGCTGGTGAAGCAGGTGGTCTCACCTGTTCTGTGGGAACAGACGATGCATTCAGTGTATGAAAGAAAGCAAGGGACGGATTTTCCTTACACCTATGAAGTGGGGCCTGGGAATCAACTAGGAGCCATCCTCAAAAAATGTAACTTAAAGGCCTGGAAACAATATAAACATGTAGATGCTGTGGAAGACGAGGAAGTGGCAGAGAATTAAGTCACCTTTTGAGAAAACCCCCACGCAGCTTTTTTTTTTTTTTCTCCTCTGATTTAAAGCTTTGTGCTCCCGAGAGAGGAAGTCTTAAAACATTTGTGGCTTCTCATGATGAAAAGAGCACCATGTGCTTAATTGCAACGAACATTTTCCTCCTCTGAGTGCCTCAGGTGTGGAAGGGGAGAGCAAAGTTTTGGGACTGCAAAGCTGTCAGCAAACATTGTTTGGCCTCAATCCTGCAAGCAACTTTCACTTTTTTTTTTTTTCCTTTTTTTCCAATGCCTTTTTTTTTTTTTGGTGTGGGTTCAAGTTGAAGTTGGCACCCTTGTCTGTCTGGTGCAGACAGACAGAGAGACAAACCTCTGGGTTTGAGGGTGCATTTAGAGGAGCCATCTGGTTGCTGTTCCTGTTCTGTAACTCAGACTGACTTGTGGGATGTTCATCTCTGTAAAACTTTATTTCACGTCCATGTTTCCAGGCAGCAGTTAAATAAGGCAGAAGGTGTTATTAGCCACATGATTTTCTTAAGGTTAAACTCTTAAATAAACTGTGAAGCTTTTCTTGCTGTTTTTAATGCTTTGGGGTGTGTCAGTACTGGCCTAAAATCCACAAGTGGGTGGGAAGTCATTTTTCCCTCTAGTTGTCCAAAGTTGCACAAGGAATGTTTCCTTGGAAAAAAAAAATAAAAAAGGTGAACAAAAATGTGTCCGTTTCCTGGCAGCAGGAAAAATACAGAATAATTTGTCAGCTCCATCACTGGACTGTTTAAAGCTGTCAGTTAAAAATTGGAGTTGCTGTAAAGAAAATTATCTCAGTGAAAGCTTCTATGTTACAGGTGAGATGTCAATTAATTAGTAAAGCATCCCAAAGTCATCAGTGGGTGGTTAGGATATTGCATGTAAATCCCATTCATATTATTAACACTATTTTTCTATCACCCCCCTGTTGTGGAGCTGAACAGAGCAGTCAATTCACAGATAAAACTCTGGATTTTTGGTTATGGGGGTCAGCTTGTGTCCTTCTCTGGGAGTGGAACTTGAAACCCCAACCTCTCAGGTGAGCTCTCAAATGACAAATCCATGAAATATTGTATTTTCCTGTTTCAAAAATGTAGTTGTTGCTTGACTGGGCACGAAGCAGGTCTCCCCTGTGCTGAGGGGAATACCCAGACCACAGAGATGCACTTTCATTTTCTCTCACTGAGAGAGTCTTGTACCTCTGTACTACACAGGAATCAAATAAAGCCTGACCTGTAGCTTTGGACAGCAAAAAGTACAATTATTAATGTGTGATAGCCCAGCCTTGGAAATTAGACAACACTGCAAAAGGCTTGAAGCAACAGTTTAATTTTAAAAAAAACAGTATCATGGTTTTAATCTTTACTATTGCTTTTACAGTGTTAAAATTTAAAGGATGTCCAGCATGCCTTCAGTCTTCCTCACATCCAGATTGTTTTTAACAAGCTCATTTATATGAAATAGACTCTTTATATTGCATTAAAACAAACACACACACCGAAAAAGACTTTCTAATGGCCTGGAGTCAGCTTTCCAAACTAGCAAGTCAGGCAGTTATCCAGCAACAACCTCCTTATTTTAAACATTTTTTTTTCCTCTTTAAAAAAAAAAAAAAGGGTATGAAACAGCAGTGACCCAGCACTAGCCTAGGTTTTTAAATATTAAAGAGATTTTCACCAGTGTACATTTGTAAAACAAACCAGCTGCCACCACCGGGGTGTCCAGGATGTCAGGTCAGAGTCCAGCAATGACCTCCTGCTCTAAGTCACTCTACAGTCCAGAATTCAGGGCCCACCAAAAGGCAGCAACGAGCAGAGCTGCAGGAACCAGCTTCTGGCAGACACACCTGAAAGGAAGCCTGCAAACCTGTGGGGAGAGAGGGGAAAAAAAGGCAAACAGGGTCATATCCAGCTGCAAAAGAACCCTCCTCTCTGCTGTGGGATGTGGGCAGCACACACTGTCTATAAATAAGGAATTCCAGCCTAAAGGGCACCAAGAAAATAAGGAATAAACCCCAACCTGGAGCAGCACCACATCCTTTACTTCAAGGGAATTTAGTGCTGCTGTTCCCTACTTGTCACAAAAAGGTGGGAGGGAAGGGAGAGGCCATACCCAGCTTCCATAACCAGTGATCCTCTTCGTCCAGTTACTGGTCAAAACGGTTCGAAAGCTTCTTAGAACACTTTTAATAATATTCCACGTCTGGAAAACACTGAGAGCAACCCTGGGGGTTGAAAGAAAAAGAAACAGAACAAAACAAAAAGCACAGGGATGGAAAATGTATTCTAAAAAATGGTAAATAAAATACCAAAGTTTAGAACATTAAAGGAAATAAACCCCAAAACTAAACACACCAGACAACAACAAAAACAATCAAAGGGCAAAACCCCAAAACTATCCAGTATGAGTTCATGTGTACGTTTAGGAAGAAGACCTTTGAAAGCTAAAGTTAATTTGCTTTCTGAATTAAGTGATTAAGTGGCAACCTTGTGCCCTTTGTCTTTTAATGGCTGTGGTCTGTGAAAACAATTTACCTTATAAAGGTTTTCCTTGTAAAACAAGCTGCAGTTTCTTTGCCTTTTTAGTTCTCTACCAGGCAGCAGCAGTAGCAACAAAATGTTTTATTTCGTGTGCAGAAGAGTTACTATTTATCTAACAGGGTTTTTAAGAGGAACTTACAATCGTGCCAGGTGAAGCAGAGTGTCTTCTAACGTCCTGTGGTACCTCCTGTTAAACTCGTCCCCAATCTGGGCCAGCTGGTGGCCCACCTGAGTAGCTGAGCTGCAAGACGTGGGATGTGCAAATTGAGAGGAAAATTCTGCAACAGCAAGTCCTTAAAAGCAATCTGCAAATGTCAGGCACACTCACTGCCCCAGCAGCTGGGCTAAACTGGGCGTGGAAAAGGGAAATGTAAAGGGCATGGTGAGTTATTTTCACCTGTTATTTATGGTTTTATTGATATTTCTATGCGTTATGAAGTGCTTTGATGTTTCCATAAAAAGCTGTGTATTTGGCATTTTGGAAAAAATTTTTTTTTTAGGTGTATTTCTTCTTAAGAGACAATGGAATTCTAGTTTGGGTTTGGATTTTTTTTTTTTTCCCAGTTCAAAAATCTTTAAGCCTTTCAAAATATTTCATCTTACAAAAGCGTTGGTTCTGTCATCCAACAGATTAATTCCAGTGATTTCCATGATATTGGGAGGTACCCTGGTATGAACTGACCAAAACCTAAAGGCTTTTAAGGAGCTCCTGGGGCACAAAGAAAATTAAAAACAACATCTGTCCGCAACATATTGATGCCAAAAACTGGTTATGCTTTCCTGGGGAGAATTTCCAATTAGATTTAGCTTCTCTTAGTTTGGTAGACAACATGAATATACATTTTTATTTTAACTTGCATTTCTGCTGAGATCTGTTTGTGGGATCTGCAAGCTAAGTGGGCTTAGCTGAATTCTAGAGATCTGCTTAAAACAACTTGGGCTTGGTTTGGTCAGCCCATCAACTGAAAAAAAAAACCCACAGAAAGGAATTCTCACACATGGGAGAGAAAGGCAGTCCCTGAACTGGAAGAAATGTGTGTATGGGATTAGGAAAAACCCAAAGCAGCACTGTCAGTTTGTTGTGAGAGGCGCCTGGAGAATTATGTAAAAATGGCTTCTTCAGCTGTTTGTTATAACAGGTGGGTTTCTAATGAAGAGCCACATCTGTGTCCCTGTGCAAGATAAAAACTTACAGACATTTCGTGCAGCATAATCTGGCAAGAGCCAGTGTTAAGCACTCCAGGTTATCTGCACTTGCATCTCTTCCATTTCCAACAGAATCCACTACGATTACTTGGCTTAGCAAAGTCTTGTGGAAAGTCTGGCACTTTGTGGGGAGGACAGAAGGAGCATTAATGTGCTGTGATACCTGATATCGAACTCCATTTGCTCTGTGGTGTCTGGAATTGTCTGGAGGTCACTGTAGGTCTCCTCTCCTGGTGTCCCATTGGGGTAGCTGGACAGGACGAAGGGCCTGGGGGTTCTCCTTATTTGAGACATCACGTTCTGCAAAGAGTCAGGAAAGACAACCTTGTGGCTTCTTGTTCCCTAAGGTCTCCTCCGCTTAGATAGAAATGGTTCAATGTCCTCTCAGAGTTACTCTTTTTACCTCTCCAGTCAGAACAGGAGTGTTGCTAACACAGCTATTTTAAGAGCGGTCAAAGGAAAGTTTCAGTGACCCAGCAGATGTTCAGCAATTCAAACACGCAGCATTTAGGTGGCTGCTGCTTCGCGTCGGCCCAAAACAACCTAAAAATTGGAAAATCTCGACAAATATAGCCAGTGTAGACAAGTATAGTTTCTCAGTAGTTTCACTCAGGGCAAGGTGCTCTCCTACAACCTGCCTGGCATTGAATCTCTCTAACCAATGTAGATCCCCAGGCAGGAAAGTATCTAAACCAAAATGAAATGGGTATTCCTAAATCTTTAATTTAGGCCTGAGTTTACACACCTTCTTCAGATGGAGGCTACCACCAGGGAAATGCCAAGCAACTCAGCAGAGAAATAAATATAACAAAGATTTAAACCCATTAACAGCTTTCCACACACGGAGGAGTGGACAGGAGGGAATCATGTGGAAAACACTGCGAGAGCAGAGCCTGGAGAGGAGCTGATGTTTCTGTAATCACTTAAGATTGGTTTATTTGGTTTATCAAGGGAAACAGGATCAAAGTTGTGGAACAGGATTATTTCAAGCTACACACTGACACGGCTGTCCCTTGGATATTTGCTGGCTCTGCCTCTTGTCTTGAGGGTACCTGACCATGAACTTAATTCCAGTCTCCTGGAGATGCTCTGGTTTTATCTGGAATGGGGTTTGCCCAGCTTTTTTTACAGTTTTTTTGCTTCCCAGCTCTGTCATTACATCACTCCCCTTTTGGATGGAGTGATCCTGGACAGCAACAAAGGATTCCTTTCTCCTTTAAAGCACACTGAATAAAACCCACATAAAATGTGAAATTAAATTAAAACCATGTAAAAGTAATGTCCCCCGTAAGGGGATCTGTTTCCCCACAGACTTGTAAACTCTTCAGATTTTGAGATGAGGTGAGCAGGCTACTTGTGCCCTGAGGGGGCCTCGACCTTCTTTCAATATTTAGGAGCAGCTTACAATTCACAAAGCCAAATTATTCATAATTAATGTGTATACATTATGGCACAAGACAACTCGCAGAAATGTGATACTAAATAAATAAAAATACACTTGGTTTAAAGACGATTAGATCATTTCAGTGGTGTTTAGTGTGGCTGGAGAAAAGCATGTTTCAGGCCAGTTTCGGCCGGGTAAATGTTATGTGTCACACAGTTTGGAGTTTAACCTGCTGGGGGGTTTCCCTTTCATTCGTGGCATTTCTGCTTTCCTTACAAAGACGTTTATAATCTAAGATTTGAAACAGCTCCAGAGTTGTGAGGAGCTGTGTTGTTTGGCAGTGACAAAGAGGAGCTGGGGTCAGGTATTCTGAGTTTTACTGCAACTGCTGTGAGGGAGTTTTGTGGCCCAGCTCCTGTTTCTGAGGGGAAATACCAGGTTTTTCTTCCACAGCAGCACTTAACTCACCTGTGAAGTACATTCAGATAAAAGGGTCGTCTCATTCAGCTAGTCTTTCTTTTTAATTTAAGTCTCCCAGGTACAAAGTAGAGACCTGGGTAAGTAGTGGAGTATTCCTGGAGCCTGCGGGTACCACAGGGAGATTCAAACAAATGGAAATGTATTCACCCTGTTTCCTCACAGGTTATAAAGTCATCAAAAATGATCAAGTAGAACAAGTACCACGGTGGGTAAAACCTATTAAGCCCAAGCATAAAGAGTCAGCTGTTTACTGCACACGTATATGAAATATTTTTAGCTTTCACAACCACGTAGTGAGGGAAGTAAAAAAAGAAAAGCCTAAGAAAAGGTATCTTTTCTCTCTCTTTTTTTTTTTCTTCTTGATTTCTAGACTAAATGGTAGTTTCACATTCACAGGGCCACACAACGGAAACGTCTATATCTGTGTGAGATGAAAACTGTGCTCTGAAAAAGAACTATAATAAGTGGCTGCAGCAGAGAACTCACACATGTAAACAAACCACACAATGCCACAACAAAAGCCCAAAGTGCACCATGTGCTACCTCACACCTGTTAGCAGGATAATACCTTCCTCCCACGGGCTAAAAAATAGAAATGCACACAGAAGTTCCATTAACATGGACCTGCTGCGTCCCTCAGGTTGGGGTCTGTGCTGAGGAGATCACACCACACTCCACAGGCTCTTCTCTTCTTCTTCTCTCGCTTCAGTGGAATAAATAATGTATTTCTAGTTTAAATAAACACCTAATATCCTCCTGAATAAAGCCTGTATTCAGATTTTAAAAATGCCTAATTATATGACAGAAATGATGGCAATTTGTGAACATGATTATAATTGAATAACGAAGCATCTTTGGTAGAAAGATTAGGTTGACACTGTCTTGTCTTTGCAAAGTAAGTGGTTTTGGTGTTGGGTTTGGGTTTTTTTTCCCTACCAAAAGAGAACTGAAAATATTCTTGAAAAAAGGAATATGCAGCAGGCGAGTTGGGGAAAACAAAATGATCTCAAATTTTCTTGTAGTCAGATCAATTAGATTTGCTGCGTTAACAGTTTTTAAGACAGGGTTGATGACATTTCAGTATAATGCACGGAATGCATGAATTATATTCATTATCTTTATGTGTTTACGACTTATCTATAATGCACTTTGTCTCACACCTACAGTCTTACACATTTTCACAGTATTCACAGTACAGATAAGGCTGGAAGGGACCTCAAAGATCATCTATTTTATGCAGATGTGACCCAGTAAAGCTATGAATAATTACAATACATAATTCACTATGTTTTAAAACTTCTTATGAAAACAGAAAACTACCACCAATAATCTAATTCCAACGTTTGGGCTCAAAAATTCTCCCTAAATCTGGATTTCCAGACAGGACCCTCACCCTTTGTCCCCAGCGTACCAAAGCCCATCTCAAAACTGTTTCGGATTCTGCCAGCTGCCCATGCAAACGAAATTTAAATGAAAAACAAACAGAGGCTTGGTTGTTTGCATATATACACCTCCCATCTTTCAAAACATGACATCACCCTCCCTGCTCCCAACACAAATCCCTCAGGCCGTGTTACAAGTCTGTGATAAAAGGAGCAAAGATTAAGAGTTAAGGTTTTTGGAGAAACAGGAGTATGAATATGCCACCGGTTTCCCTTGGAAAGATGAGAGGTTAAGTCACTGTTACTCATTTTTGAGCAGTGCAGGTTAGTTAACTCAGGTTGCCGGGCTTAAATCAGGACCAGGTCAAGGAGCAAAGATAAATTAATTCTTTGTCTTGAGTCAGCTTAACATCAATGACCTTGGAGATTATTTACACAAAACACTTCTTAATACCTGTTGCCTCAAACAGCCATTAAAGGCACACGTCTGTAAATCTCAAAAACACACACTCCGCTTCTTACATTTTGCTCCACTTCTGGTTTAATGCTCAGTGAATTAGCGTGACAGCATGGGACTCTAACACAGGTCCTCAAAACAGGAGAGGAGTTAAGCATTGGATTGTATTTAAACACACAAAAAAAAATGTATTCCTGAAGCAGGTTCTGTGACCTCAGCAGCAAAAGGAGTGAAGGCAGCAGACCAGCAGACTTTAAAAGGGGAGAACCTGTTAAAGAGCTTGTACAGGTATTTTGCATTTCAGTGTCTGCTGAAAAGGTTTAAAGGGCCCTGATTCTGAGTGAGAATCTCACAGGATGTTTTATGCATCATCAGCATTTGGATGCTGTCTGTCAGGACTCCCAGAACACTGAGAGTTCACTGTGACTGCAGAGAACAAGAGCTCTACACCTGAAAAAGCAGATAATACAGTCACGTCCACCTGAAAAAGCCATGATAAGCCTACAAAGTGTCATTGTCCTTGAAGAGCCCACTGACGCCCTCAGTGCTCACAAACCTGTTTCAATTGCTTCTAAACGCAAACTAGAAATTAAATTAAATTCCCAAGAGGTTTGATGGGAAGAACTAACAACACTGGAGCAAGAAATATATTGATACTAAACTGAAAGTATTTCTATTTAAAAAAAACCCGACCAACAACAAAACCACACGCACTCTGCCACATTCAGATTCCTATTTTGTGGCAGCACCACCTATCTCAGCTCTGCTTGCTTACAAAGAGTTAAAAGTTTAGATTAAGTCACAAAGCTTCTACTCTAACATTTACATTTCCTTTTCAAAACACCTTCTGCCTTTGCACTTCTCAGTCCCACCAAAAAAAAAAAAAGTCAAGATTTGTTTATAATAAGTAAAAATTTGTTTAAAATCATTACTTGAATTGCATGGCCAAGTCGTAGGAGGTCAATCTGACAATGTATATACAGATATATTTATGTCTCTTCTACAGGTGACTCTGAAATCCCAGTTACTGCTTCTAGATTGGGAAGATGAGAGAAACTGCTGGTGTGCAAGTACATCACAAATCTTAAATTTAAGAGCTCAAGTTTAACTCTTTGTGCTGCCACTCTTGCTCTGCACGTCTCGTCCTTCCTTTGGCCCCGCAGAAGCTGAGTGCACTCAGTTTTTCTTAGTCCACTCTTATGGTCAATGGCCTATTGATACAAAAATCCTTAGAAAGAGCTACTACAGCCACCCACAAACAGGTGGAGAAGGCAGTTTGGTTCATTTTCTTCTTTCAGAGAGACAGGGTGTCTACAGCAGTGACATTTGGGCACCAGAAGAGACCAGACACCTTGAACAGACATTGATTTTCTTCTTCATTACACTCGGTGCTAAATCCCATTCAACTGATGTATTAAATGAAAAATAGATAAATAAATTCATGTACCCACAATACAAAATAAAGTAACTTTGTCCATGTACCTGCGACAGAAAACGAGAACGGAGCCCACTCTGCCCTGTCACACACACACACAGAGCGAAGCAGACACAGGCCAATCCTCACTGTCCATTTAAACACCCAGAAACCCGTTAATCACAGAGCTTAAACCGCCCCTCGCCAGGTGACTTCAGCATTACCGAGCACTCGCTGCCCTGCCCGTACCGCCGGGACCCATCCTGTCACCAACACTGTGTACACACATGAGTTATCCACCCACACGGCGTGTAGACACGCACAGAGCATGCGTTATCCACCGACATTGCGTGTAAACACACACACAGACGTTATCCAACAACACTGCGTGTACACATACACACACCTTGAGTTATCCACCGACACTCCGTGTACACACACAGAGTGTGAGTTATCCAACACTGCGTGTAAACACACACACACCTTGAGTTATCCACCGACACTCCGTGTACACACACACACCCCCCCAAGAGTTATCTGACATTGCGTGTAAACACACACACAACATGAGTTATCCACCGACTCTCCAAGTATACACACACACGAGTTATCCACCAACACTGCGTGTACACACACCCCCCAAGAGTTATCCACCGACAGTCTGTGTACACACACACAAGTTATCCACCGACACTCTATGTACACACACACACGAGTTATCCACCGGCTCTCCGTGTACACACACACAACACGAGTTATCCAGCGACACTCCAAGTACACACACACACAAGTTATCCACCAAGACTTCATGTACACACCCCCCCCTTGAGTTATCCACCAACACTTCATGTACACACACACACAAGTTATCCACCGACACTTCAGGTACACACACACACGAGTTATCCACGAACACTCCATGTACACACACGCACACGCGAGTTATCCACCAACACTCCATGTACATACACACACCCCAAGAGTTACCCACCGACACTCCAAGTATACACACACACAAGTTATTCNAAGTTATCCACCGACACTCCATGTACGCACACACACGAGTTATCCACCGCCTCTCCATGTACACACACACAACACGAGTTATCCACCGACACTCCAAGTACACACACACACAAGTTATCCACCAAGACTTCATGTACACACCCCCCCCTTGAGTTATCCACCAACATTTCATGTACACACACACACGTTATCCACCGACATTTCAGGTACACACACACACGAGTTATCCACGAACACTCCATGTACACACACGCACACGCGAGTTATCCACCAACACTCCATGTACATACACACACCCCAAGAGTTACCCACCGACACTCCAAGTATACACACACACAAGTTATTCATCAACACTTCATGTACACACACACACGAGCTATCCACTGACACTGCGTGCACACACACACCCCAAGAGTTATCCACCGACACTCCAAGTATACACACACACAAGTTATCCACCAACACTTCATGTACACACACGAGTTATCCACCGACACTTCATGTACACACACCCCCCAAGAGTTATGCACCGACACTGCGTGTACACACACACACACACACACNCACCGGCACGGGCAGGGCGGAGTTACCCAGCTGCGCTGGCCCGAAAGGTTTAGTGAGGTCATGGGGCTTGCAGTGGGGTTGGTCGGGTGGTGAGTGATGCTGTCGGCATCGCCCCCCGCCAGGGATGGGTTTGCTGCAGAGCAGCTTTACGGAACCGAACCCCCCCACTGTTGCTCCACGCTCTAGTGTCGTGTCCAACAGGAGACTTTACCCGCCAGTGTTTGAGAGTGGACTTTGCCCTCTGTTTCTAGTATGATTTCATCTCTTTACGAGTGAAGATAAGCACCAGGAGAAGCAGAGCAGCAGCAGCACAGATAAAGCACTCCACCTGGAGCTGGGGTGTCCTTACGACTTTCACAGCTAAGTTTCTAAGTGTACAAAAGTGCTTGTGTGTGTGTGTGTGTATCTTACACAAACCACTTCTTTCAGCGCCGTGCAGAATAAGTGCTCTCACAGAATCACAGAATCACAGAATCACAGAATATTATGAGTTGGAAGGGACCCACAAGGATCATCTAATCCAACTCACCATCTAACACCCGTACAGAGACCGAGAGCACATCGCAGAGCATAAATCCTCGTCACATGGATGTTTTTCTCTCGTCCTCGGGCTCCCTACACGAGGTTTACTCATCTGTAAAATGAACATGACAAAGCTTATCTTCCAGCTCATGCTAAGGACTGTGCCCTGTTTACATTTGCACACGGCAGATGAAAATTGCCTCGAAAGTACAACATAATAAAAAGGAAATTAACCTCTGTAATATCTCTTCTCGCCATGACTTCACCAGTTCTGATAGTATTTCAATTTTCACATTCACCTTGCTTCAGATCAATAGCAGTTCCCCTTCTGAAAGCAGGCTTAATTTGGCACCTGCAGGTAACCTTGCCTAACTCAGTGAGTTGCCTCAAGCTTAAAATAAAATACCTAAATCACAGAATATTATGAGTTGGAAGGGACCCACAAGGATCATCTAGTCCAACTCAACACCTAACACTCGTACGGAGACCGAGAGCACATCCCAGAGCGTAACACCAACCTAGATCCCTCACAGTCTAGCAGGCCACTCCGGGCCGGTCATCCAGCCCTACACCCCCCAGCTAGACCATGTCACTAAGCTCCTCGTCCAGTCTTCTCTTAAACACCTCCAGGAATGTCATCATGGGAGTGATTTCTGCCACAAAGGTCACGCACTGATGCTGCCACAGCATTTCCTGACACCATAATACATAATATCACTGAGCTGCCCTCAAATCAGACCCCACTTCCCTTGTTTTAACAGTAATGCCACGAGGTGGAGGTGCCTCAATATTAAAAATTAGAGCATCTTTTATTAGCTGTGACATAATACCGTCAGTGTAAACTTCTGAGGGCCAACAAATTGGCGGCTTTTTCTAACCACAACTTCAATTAAGGACTGCTAAATTAAGCTAGAAGGCTCCCACATAACAAAACCCAACAAACAACTGTACATGTCCTTAAAGAAACGCCTAACACATTTTAAAAGCGGTGCTTTTTTTCCGCCTTTCCTCTGAGGTATGATGGACCCGGGGACAACTAAAGGATTGGCGGTGAGGAGAAGACTCGGGGTGAGGATTTCTTTGGTGCCAACTCTCACAGGAGATGAACCTTCCCGATGGAAAGAAGGCTGTGAGAGCTGCTCTCGCCTGCTGCCAGAGGGGGTTTTTTTTGCGGTGCCAGAAGTTTCCACCGCCCACGATGAAAGATAACGCTGCTTTTTGCAGCTGCGCTCATAGATGGACTAGGGAATATTCAATAGCTCCAGCTGTATCAATTATTAAAATCAACTTTTTTTCCCCTTTTGAGTTGCGTCCTTCGAACAGCCTGGTAACACATGGTGAATCATGAAGCGCTTTTATCCTGTTCGCATTATTTGGGGAATTAAAGGCTCTTAGGAAACACAGATCCTAAATAACGTCAGTTATCTGCTCCACTCCAACACGCCGCAAACCGCTTATTTCAGCCGCTGCCTCAATGCAGCTATTTTATTTTATTTTATTTAATCAGCAATCTGTCCCGCAGACACAAACTCAGCGCCATAAGAAGCTGACGGTGCCGCCGCGTCCCCTCCCGCCCCTCACACGACATGGCGGCCCCGGCACCGCCCCGGAACGGGCGGGGCGATGGCGG
>WEKX01010595.1:237689-282411 GCA_013390025.1 Pitta sordida | reverse complement strand
CAACACCCCCCAAAACACCCTCCCGTACACGCCCCTCATTCATTCTTTCTGTATTCATCCCCCAACATTATTGAGATATTAGAAAGCTTTTGGTACAACTTAATGTTATTTTTTGTGCGTCATTGTCTGTTTCAGCAGTCAAGTTAGGAAAGAACTGGGAGATTTTATTCACCGTGGAAACCAAGGAGGATTTTTCGGTCTGCTGTTGTATCCCTTTGTTTCATTTACTTTTGTTTTGCTGGTACCTGGAAAGACCTTGGCCCTTGATTTCAAATTGGTTTACCAGCAGGGATTTAAAAAAAAAAATAAAAAAATCATCTAAAAGTTTTTAAAATTGGAATTTGATAGCAAACATTTATGCCGCGTGGGATATGACAGGAACCACATGGTGGGTTTGGTTCTTGGGAATCCCTTCGCTCGAAGGGATTCTCTTCTGGTTTAGGATTTCTCTGAGCAGGAGGCTGGAACAAGGGACTAGTGATCCCAATAAATGAGTGAGAGATCCCGTGGACAAGGTGACACCTGGCGTCAGGAGCTGAAATGCAGCTTATCAACACTCAACAGCCTTATTTTGGGGAAATCCCGGTGTAAGGATTTGCCTCCAGCCAAGGCAGAAGGTGTGAAAGGTCCCTGGAACTGCTGCAGGGTTTCAGTCCGAATTTAAGATACTGTTTTCCCTCGATTTTTAAATTAATACACCTACGTGAAAGTGTTTTCTAGGTCACTTCTGCTCTGACTTCCCCGTCTCCTCCCCAGTTCCCGTCTTCACATCTTGAAACGTTTCTTTTCCAACAGGTTGGTTCTGCTTTAGGACAATGGCAGGGAAAGTGAAGTGGGTGACTGACATAGAAAAATCCGTTCTGATAAACAACTTCGAGAAAAGAGGGTGGATCCAGGTGGCAGAAAATGAGGACTGGAATTTTTATTGGTGAGTGTGTTGCAAATACCAATTCCTGCGAGATTTGTGATGCACTTTAATAAGTTCATTTTATTATTTTATACATTGAACAATGAAAGGTGACAGTTGGAGGAAGCCCAGGGGAAAGGCTGTGCTCGGTGGTTTTTGTTTCGAAGTGTGATACTGTTCAATGTTGTATGCAATGAGCAGAATTTTCCCGTTACATTTGGAGGGAATTTGTGGCTTTGAAAGTATCTTTTCCCAAAGTTTTCTGACAACACAACAGAAGCCAAATAATCCAAGAGTGCACAGTTCCCATGTATTATAAAATATTCTTTTATCAGTGTTGCAGAGGCTTGCCCTGTGACCAGAACCCACTTTATTCTTTCATTATTCTTCCTTTCTCCTTCATGATAACGATTTACATGCAGACCATTTATTCAGCATTTCAATACTGAGGGTGAAATTAGATCAAGACCCTGGTGAAAGGAGGGGAGTAAATAATCTACCTTCTTGTCTGGTGTTTGTCTGATGTAAGTCCGTGAAATGCTGTCCTAGAATGCAGGAGTCTGTTAATTGGCAGAAACGGTGCTCTTTAAATAAACCAACCCATTTATAATGCCCCTTTGAAACGCAACAGAATGGCAGCTTGTGCTGCCAAATGTGCCCTTTGTGAACCACTTATTTAAATGGACAGGAATCCAGTAATCTGCTCATGCTTCTGGAATTCCCTGGGGGCAGTGGGGGAACGCTCATGGAAGTCGCTGTGTGACTGGTGGGTTTGGGTTGGGTTTGGGTTGTGTTTGGGGTTTTTGTCTTCCTGAAATGGTAACGCAGCAGATTGATGGGATTCAGGAATTATTCTCACATTTTCACTGTGCATCTAATAAGGAAAATTCTTTGCCCTGTGGAAAAAATGTGGTAGGTAACTGATTGGATGACTTTGTCCCCCTGGATTGTGTTTCCTGGGAGGAATAATTTGGGGCCTGTCTTTGCCTTCAGGATGAGTGTGCAAACAATCAGGAATGTTTTCAGCGTGGAAACTGGGTATCGCCTCTCCGATGACCAGATTGTCAATCACTTCCCAAACCACTACGAGCTGACCAGGAAAGACCTGATGGTGAAGAACATCAAGAGATACAGGAAAGAGCTCGAGAAAGAAGGGAGTCCTCTTGCAGAAAAAGATGAAAATGGGAAATACCTTTATTTGGGTATGTTGTAAGTCGTAAGGTCCTGAGGGAACGCTGAACTTCAGAGGGCAACAATGGGAGAAATGACAGTAAAATTATGATTTTTTAAATGTAAGGGAACTAGATTTGTAACTAGGATTTTTCTGGGGGTCTGAGGGGTGGTTTGGTTGGTTGGATTTGAGTGATTTGGGGTTTTTTTAGTGGAACAAATGGGGATATGTGGAGTTGATTCACATCTTGGGAAAGTGAAATGCAAACACTCCATCCGTGTGAGGAAGATGCAGCTCTGGGGGGATGGAAGTGAAGATAATCTGATGGGAAAAAAGTGAAAAATACTTTTCTGTAGATTTCAGTGATCATGGTAAAGATGATTGTGGGAGCCAATAACTAAGGGGAGTTACATGGAAATGAAAATTACACATCCAGAGAGGAAGCAGCATCAACACTGATCTTTTTACCTGCACAGGGGATGATAAGGTGGTTAATGGAATGGTGAAAGTTAACATGGGAAATTGAGACATTTTCCGTAGGGTGGAATGGTATCTAATACTCTTAATTTCCCAGCATATAAACAGGAGAAGAAATTTGATTTGTGCGCCTTTTTTTTTTTCCCCCTTAACCCAGATTTTGTTCCTGTGACTTTTATGCTTCCTGCCGATTACAATCTCTTTGTTGAGGAGTTCAGAAAGAATCCCTCCAGCACCTGGATTATGAAACCCTGTGGCAAAGCTCAAGGAAAAGGAATATTTCTGATCAATAAACTGTCCCAAATTAAGAAATGGTCTCGAGACAGCAAAACATCTTCGTAAGTCCTTAAAACGTCACCCTGGGTTGTGTTTTCTGTGATCAGGTGAACCACATCCACATGCTGATTGTTTGATGCATGGGAAAACTATTCAATTATTATTATTATTATTATTGCTCTCTTATTACATAGTTAGGTTTGCATTTAATCTCAGTCCGTATCTGGCTTCCTCCTCCACCAGGTTTTTTCAAGACTTGTTTTGGTATGAGGAGGTACAAAGAACTCTTCAATTAACTATTCTTTTTAAGAGGGGGAGAAACAAATACTGCACAGCAAGAAAATTGTTCTGCTTCGTAGCGTTAAATAACAGGAAGCAAGAGAAAAAATCTTTCCCTCAGCAATTTCAGTAATTATATACGTGTTTTAAATGGCTTTTAAAATCAGTTGGTTTGCAGTTGCAGCCAAACTTAAATGTAAATATTCCGGTAGTGTGAGGCCTTGAATGATGAAGGTAATGTTCTACTTTGATTGTCTGAACTATGCCAAGCTCTGAATCAGATTCAGAGAAGAAAAATACTTACTAGATTGAAACAATGACCTGTGTCTTTCAGGTTTGTGTCCCAGTCTTCCAAAGAGGCCTATGTGATTTCCCTCTACATCAACAACCCTTTGCTTATTGGTGGCAAGAAGTTTGACCTCCGTCTGTATGTTTTAGTGTCCACCTACCGCCCCCTGAGGTGCTACATGTAAGATTGTATCTATTTGTATTTTATTTTGAGACACTAACACATCCTGCGTGTTGCAGAATGAAGTTTTAAGGCGGTGGCGGTGTCCTAGGGTGGCTCTTTTCCTTATTTATTAGTGGGATTTAACACATTTTAATAATTTTTTTGGCATTTAAGGTATAAACTTGGGTTCTGCCGGTTTTGCACAGTGAAATACACGCCGAGCACAAGTGAACTGGACAACATGTTTGTGCATCTTACAAACGTGGCCATTCAGAAACACGGGGTAAGTGCCTTGAGCTCTTGGATGCTCTTTTTGGGGCAGGGCTGGTTTTTATAAATTGTTCCCCAAAAAAAGACTTGGGATAAAAAAGTTTTAGTGTATTTTTCCGCCATCTCGCAGTTAAATTATATTTCAACTTGCACTTACAAAGAAATGAGTTTAGCAGCCTGCAGATCAAAAGTGTGCAAGATAATGAGGAGGAACAAGCTTTGGTATCTTCAGTATTTGAGAGCAGGGGTGTTCTTCCAGTCTCCTTCCATTTAAATGCTAATTTGGTCGTTTAGCAGTGAAATTAATGCTGCTTGTGGTTCATGTGGATTTGTACTTTGTAACAGTGCTTTAATACGTCCTTCCTGATCTCTGCATCCCAAGCAGTTAATGCAGATTCCTTATTTCCAGCACTTACCCCCTCACGGCTTCTTCCAATGTGTCCCCCCCTTCTCCTTCCTGAAATTCAGCCGTGGGGAGGAAAGGCTGGTGGGTCAGGGGTGACAGGGGCACAAACTGTCACTGCCCCAGCTTTGTCCCTTCGGGGACTCCGCTTGATGATAATGACTGTCCCTTTTTGTGCTTCCAGCAGGATGTCTGTGGTTTCCAAACCCGTGCCTCTGCTGCAGTAATTAAACCTCCATTGTCCCACTTCCTAATTTCACAGGGTATGGAAAATACACGTGTATGGAAAATACATGTGTCTGTATGTGCGCACGCACACAGGGTTAGTTCATGCGGCTCTGCACATGCTCTCCTGCAGAGATACAAGCAGGAATTAGTTGTGCTGAAAGCAGGTCCCACACAGCTCAGGGAATAAGTCATGGTGCTGTTGCCAGTTAAAGAAGGGCCTTCGAGGTTTGCCCCCCAAACAGAAGTGGTGGTCAGGTCACTTGGAGAGGATAAAGAACAGAAATGGGCACAGAAGTAGCAGCTTAAAAACGGGGGTCATTACTGGAGTGTTTGAAAAGCTTTTTAGATGTTGTAAATCACTCTTGCCTGTTGAGTTTTGCAGAAAGGCCTAAGAGGAGTTTAGTGTGAAGCCATGCTATCCATTCTGTTTGTTCTGTAACTCGGGAGGCACTCAGACTGCACACTTTTAGTCTTCTAAAACTTTACCTGGTTTGAGCTGTCAAGTAATTTACCAGAATTATGGTGAGGTCTGGATAAACTCACTTCTGAGTTCCAGCTGTTAATCTCCACTCCAGGCCCTGTGTGAGCCATAAACTTCCAGTGTGTTTGTACCCTACAAACTCCTTTGGGAAGTGTACAACAGCAGTAATCCTTACACCTAATTATTTCACTTACTGGTCTTCTGTTCAGCCTGAAATACCCTGCTTTGTTTGAATATCTTGAATTAACTGTGATTGTGTAAAGCTCTACCCCACTTGCAATCTGCCTGGATTTGAGTGCTTGTTCTCAAATGCAAAGAGGGTTGAAAACTCTGATCTCTGTCCCCTTGCTGGAGTCTGGTCTCAGGACATTTTTTTCCATGGAGCAAATCCTGAGACCTGTGTTTCAGGTCTTTATTTGTCCAGGTCTTTATTTGCTCTGCAGGAGGAAGCCTAATAATAGATTGATGCTTCTCTGACCTTGTCCTAGAGGACAAGAGAATCTGTTCCTCTGAGGACTTTTCCCTGCTTTGTGCATTCTCTGTTTTGTGATTTAGCAGCCCCACAATCATTGATTCTCGGAAATGATTTGAGGAGAACCTTTCTAAAGGGGCCAAGCATGAACATGTGTCTTTTCATCACCCTCACTTTGCCCTTGTCTTCTCATTGAAAGAGAAATAATGCAGAGCCTTGATTTTGTCTAAAAAGACAAATACAAGGTAACCTCCTGTTTTCCCTTGTCCTGTTTCAGTAGCAGTGGGGGTTTGTACTGAATTACTTGAAAAATTATCTTTTAGAAACAGTTCAGGTGTCATTTCTCTGTCTCCTTGAATGCAAGTGTTGTCAGTAGCACCATTAAGAAGATGCCACCTTTGCCTTTTGGGGAAGAAGGAAGTCACATTTTAAATAAGTGATCCCAGACCAGCACTTCCCAGTGCTGCATTTTATAACAGCTCTGTAAAACTTTAAATTTAAAAACAGTTGTCTGTACAGAAGGCAGCTCCAAGTAAAGCTGAACTCCTCCTAAAGCTGCCAGAACAATTTGCCAGGTTTGTTTTTAGAGCAATACTTGTATTTGAGTGGGGGCGGGGGGGTTGTGTGAATGAAAACAAACCAACCCTCAGAGCCACGTGAGAACCTTGGGGTGACTGAAGCCCTTCACTCCTCAGGATGATTACAACCACATCCACGGGGGCAAGTGGACAGTGAGCAACCTGCGCCTGTACCTGGAGAGCACCCGTGGCAAGGAGGTCACCACCAAACTGTTTGATGAAATCCACTGGATCATTGTGCAGTCCCTGAAGGCTGTGGCGGTGAGTGCTGTTCCTGGAGTGCTGCCAGGCTATGAAATCCCTACATTTCTTTTCTGCTCTTTTCTGCTGATTCCTGCAGTGCTGTTACCTCTGGAGTTCTCTGGGAATTTTGGGTGGCTGAGCTGTCTGGGTGCGTTTGAAGGAGTGAATAAATCTCTTTCCTTGAGGGCTTTGTGGGCTGTTTAATATGACTTGATACTGCCCTTGTGAATAGGATTAAGCTCTGCCAGAATGCATGATGTCATTCCAGCAATGACAAATGTGTCAAGGGAAAAACACCTCTGGAGGACAACATAGCAAAGAAAACCTCAGGCTGTTAGCTGAGCGGAGTTACATAACCTGCTTTCACCTCTTCTGCAGAATCACAGAATTAACTGGGCTGGAAAGGACCTACTGTCCAACACCATCTCATCGCTAATTGCCACATCCAGTCTCTTTTCATGCACAAGTTATGTCGTTATCATGAACTCTAATTGCAAAAAAAAAAGAGAGAAAAAAAGAAATACTGCAACAACCAGTCCTCTGCTTGAGTGACTTTGTAATGTTTGGGTCATATCCCTTGTTAATTAGAGAGCAGGTACCACTCTGGAGTGACTGAAGAGCTCCCTGGTGCCAAGGACTCTCCTGTTCCCAAGTGCAATATCTTGTCATCCCTTTTGGGTTGGCCCTGGCAGCACTGGCAGCTGACTCAGCCCAATGCCTTATGGATGGGGTGTTGTTGTGCCAGTGCCATCAGCTGAGTCACCAGGGGACCAGAGGGACACCACCAGCACGAGGGGCAAGGTCATGCAGCCAGGATCAGGGGGAGGGGGGTAAAGCCTGGCTTAGCTGGGCCTCAGCTCTGCAGTCGCTTTGGAACAGCTGCCACAAGAGGAGGGGTTTCATGCAATGTTAGCAGAACCTTAAATGAGGGCAGAAAAAGTGTTGGGAGTGACTGAGCATGAAATTGGTTGGTCCTCTGTGCCGGTGGCAAAGGCAGTGAGATTTCCTCCTTCCCCCTTTTCAGTCCCTGAAGAAGTGAAATCTTTCACCCTTGGTCTGGGGGAGAACATCTCACTGACCTGCTGCTGGGGTTTCTCTGAAAGGTCTTTTGAGATTTGCATAGAAGGAAAGTCTTCCCATGCAAATGTTTGGCAGATGCTGAAAAACTCCTGATTCTCTAGAGGTTGTGCAGCTAAGCACAACTTGGTCTCTCTTGGCTTTGGGGTTGCTGTTGACTTGAGATAATTATGATCTAAAAATGTAATTGTCTGACCTAAATTTTCTGCATGGTTACAGCAGCAGAATAAAAGAAACATCTTGGAGTCTCTTCTTTCTCTAAACTCTAAAAAAATTGTGAAACTGCAAATTTTCAAACTTCCTGTTTTGTTTTTTTTTTCCTGATCCATGCGGCATTTAAGTGTTATTACTTTTGCAAAGTATGAAGACGTTTATTTTCACACTGGAAACAGACTGGGAAAATTAACATAATTTAACACTTGGCATCAATGCAATCCTTGGTACGGAAAACAAGGAGGCAATCCTGAACCTACCAGTTAACAAGCTCATAATTCAGAGTCCCAGCACTGAAAACTGTTGCAGAACGTTCATAAAATCATCACATTCTGGCAGTCAAAGTGTGGAATCGGGTTACTTAGTGAATTATTGATTTCAAAGCATATTGTTGTCTTCTTTTTTTTTTTTTCCCAGCCTGTAATGAATAATGATAAACACTGCTTTGAATGTTATGGATATGACATTATCATCGATGACAAGCTGAAACCCTGGCTAATTGAGGTAAAGTTGTATAAAACATAGGGAAAAACACAAAGGATGATTGGGATATTTGGAAGGCTTTTTTTTTCCCCCCTACATAAATTTCTCTTTAGTTGTATTAACTTTAGATCTGTATGTTCAATATGAATTTTATCCACATCTTTTCCTTCTCAATCTAATGAAATGAAATTCATTGTAAAAAAAAAAATCTGTTTATTGTTCTGGTGTCACTTCTCCAAAATAAATGTGGAACAGAGAGAGATGTTAAATGAATCCCCATTCTAATCAAGACAAGATACTTCCGCAGCCTTGCCATTGTTAGCACCAACTGAGCAGGGGAGCAGAATTTAGATTAAGAACTTAAATAAAAGTTGTTTACCTGGAAGAGAACCCCGGATTTCTGTACAAAATTCCTGTTTGAGCAAACTGGGAAAATTCTGAGCGCTGAAATATATGGGTTTTGCCACCATGTAAACTTAGAAAATTAAACCAAAAGTCTTTGAGTCTTGTCTGAGTCACCCTGGTGAATCACATCTCAACCAGAATGTCCAGGCTGACACTGCAGACACTTAGTGGTTGGTATTTGTTTGTCTAAGCAAAACCAAAAATACCCAGTGGGGGGATTCCTTCCCGTGTCTGAGGAAGTGAGAGATGTGCTCTGAGTGTGAATTTCCCTTGTGTTACACACAGACATCACACAGGCTCTCTGGAGAGCTCTTAACCCCTCCAAAAATTGGTGCTGACTCCTCTTTTCTCTGCTGCAGGTCAACGCTTCCCCTTCCCTCACCTCCAGCACTGCTAACGATCGCATCTTGAAATACAACCTCATTAACGACACCCTCAACATTGCTGTGCCTAACGGGGAAATCCCGGACTGTAAATGGAATAAATCTCCACCAAAAGAGGTGCTGGGCAATTATGAAGTCCTGTGAGTTTTCTCAATGTTTTATATAAATGTTTTTAAAGCAGAATTGTCTCACCTGGGGTTGCCTGTCTGACAAGCTCCTTCTTGCACCTTCCTTCGAGGGACAAAGGGAATGTTTGTCTTCTGCATGTGGAGACCTTTAATTGCATTGAGCCTGAGACGTGTAGATGGTAGTTAAATAGATCTAATGGTTATTCCTCTTTCAGTCCATAGAAATAAGGCCTCTTGACTCCTGTGATGCATTAATGTAATAATAAATAAATAATGAAGCTGTCAGAGACTGTTTTAAGTTCCTCAGTCTGTGTTGTGAGGAGAGAAATGAGTTTAATACTCATAGCTGTGAATGCCCACAAAATAGTACGGCTCAGTATCTATTATGATTATTCTACAAAACATTACAGTGTTATTTTGTGAATTACAAATTCTGCAATACAATTCCAGAGCCACATTCTGCTTGGAATTTACATGGTCAGAATATACACTGAGGTTATCTGAGGCCTTAGATATTAAAAGGATGTTTTAAGATATTTAAAAGGTATTTCAGATAGATGCATTAAAAGGTATTCTAGTTATTATAAAGGCTTAGCTGTCATAGATGATCTTCAAGGTCTTTTCCCGGCTTATCAATACAGTGATACTATGATATTATGATTTAAGTAACTCCTCATCCCCATGGTTAAGTGTTACCAAACACCTGCCATCAAATGCATTTAATTAAATCACATGGCTGTTTAGGTCACCTCCTTCTTTCCCTTCTCACTCTCTGATGCAAGAGTGGAGTTTGAAGCAACAGCCTCAGACTTTATTTAATTGGCAGCGGCCTCTTGTTCTGCTTCCCTGCAGAAATCCAGGGGAAATTTCACAAGCGCCGCGTTTCACAAGCTGAGCTAAAGCTGCCAGATGGTCGGTTCCTTTCGAAAAGGAGCTATTTCAGTGCTGGACATCCAGCAGAACAGGACACGGGGGACACTTTGGTGGTGGAGGAGCAGCACAAGGCGCTGAACTTGTTTTGTTTCCAGGTACGATGAGGAGATGGCACAAAGCGACGGCGCCGACAGGGATTTGCGAGGTCGTCCCGGACAATCGGCCGCAGTCAAAGGGAGTCGGGGAAGAGATGTGGGAAAGCCTGTGCTGACCACCTGGAAGTGATAACAGCAAAAAGCAGCTGCATTCCTGGTAGGAAGACATCACGAGTGAGGAAAAAAAGCGTTTTTTGAACAGGTTCCTGGGTTTTGCTACATTTGCGTGTAGGAAATAGTGAAAAAGAGAATACAGGCTTTGAAAAGAAGTGAAACACTCAAAACCCAGGAACTGCACAAGATATACATTGACCTGATCATTATTACAACTATATTATATATATATATGGTGTGTGTATGTGTATATAATTATATTTATACAATTTGTATAAACTAATATTCTCTCGATCATGAGGAACTTCATAAACACGACAACTCAAAATATTGCTGGTCTGGATATTATTTATTTCCCTTAATAATTATTTCCCTGCGATAAATGAGCTGTGGATTCCTTGAGAGGGTGATGGTGGCGTTAACATTGACCCAATGATGGTTCAGATTCTTGCAGTAAAAGACGAGAAACTAGAATATCTCTTAAATTATTGTTACTAACACATGGAAAACCCAGGTATGGAATGTGAGTTTTAAGGAGGAAAGCTGAAATAATATGAAATTCTAGAATGCTGAGATGGGGTTTCTCATTATCAGGACCAAACTAACCCAAAAAACCAATCTGCAAACAAGCAGGAATGCTTCCTTTTCTGTGCAGAACTTCGGGGCCTTGTGTAGGTAAGTGAAATATATTCTTGAGAAACTCAGAATTAGGAAGCCCTGTTGCTACATAATGTCTTTCTTTTCTTTTCTTTTCTTTTTCCTGTGCAAGACTTGTTGAAAAACACAATGATTCTCTGAAGGAATTTGAATAAGGCGTTTTTTGAATAAGGAAATAACTGAATAAGGAAAAGGTCTGTGGTAGCTGGTATAAGTGTTTGCTCCTGTGCTTGTCTGCAGACTCTGAAAGAGGAGGATGCCAAGGAAACAGAAGTAATTG
Source organism: Pitta sordida (assembly GCA_013390025.1). Classification (NCBI taxonomy): domain Eukaryota; kingdom Metazoa; phylum Chordata; class Aves; order Passeriformes; family Pittidae; genus Pitta; species Pitta sordida. Next base: position 271,407 of record WEKX01010595.1, on the reverse strand, counting down.
TAGCTAAGAAGAGGAGAGGGGTAATGTGGGGGTATCACCCTGTGAGGTGCTGCTTTGTACCCGGCCTTGAAAGGCGAAGGTGAAAATCTGGTGAGGAGGGAGAGAAACGGGAAGGGGAAACTTTAATTGCTTGCTGAGGGATAAAATCTTCAACTTTTCACTCCTGCAGTGCTAACTAAATCTAATAATAACAGGGCAGAAGCAGTGGTACAAAGGGATGTGGGGACAGGGGTGGGACTGAGGGGGGACTGAGGGAATTCGGGAGATCGTTCTCCACTGGGGGCATGTTGAGGGGAGCTGAGTGAAGGTGTGACAAAAATGGGACGGGTTCATTCAAAGGTAAAGTAGCTCTTTGGAGCCTCCTTCTCCAGAAGATTAAAGCCTGGTTTCACCTCTGACTGAGGGCCTAAATCTGAGGGACTCGCTGCGGCCTTGGGCCAGCCGCCCTCCAAATGCATCTGACCGTGGGACAAAGGAGCTGTTCTGGCTTTTGGGGAAGCCAAAGAAATGGGGGAATAACAGTTCTCGAAAGTTCTGCCTTTGGCTGAAATCAATGTGTGTCTCAGTCTTAAAACAGCGTCTCTCGTACTGTGGAGTGATCCCTGGCATAAGGACAGTATTGTGTGGGGAATTAAATAGACGGGCTCCAAAGGGCTGCAGGGAATTGTTGGAATGACGTCGGGGTAGAAGGAGCTTATTGCTGCACTGAATAGTGGGGTTTGCTTCCTGGGCACTAACCTTTCCTCCCTGCTCATTCTTTGGCATGGGCATTAATTAGATTCCCGCAGAATGGCTTCTTTATATGGCTTGAGGAACTTAATTAGCAGAGAAGAAACGGTATCATCCCTAAAGCTACTTTGTTAATCTTTGCTTTACAATGGGACTTCTGCCTGAAATGTCCCTGTCTCCTGCTTCACTTCCTGCTGTAAACTTAGCAAAAACAATGGGCATTTCAGGGAAGATGTATGGTGCTGCATTTCAGCAGCAGGAATGTCATTTATCTGCAGCAGAGGAAGGGCTTTGCTCTGCCACTCTGAACCTCTGCTGTTTCTGGAGTAAGAGAAGTCAGGCAGAAAGAAAACAAGTGTGTGTGTGGGGCTGGGAAAAGCTGTGGCCGTGGCCATGATTTCGTTTAAAAATTGGATTATTAAGAGGAAATAGGAACATAAATGAGTAGCTTGGAAAAAGTGATTGTTTTTACTGAATAGCAGGAAGCCGTGTGTGCCGGAGGGGATGTTCCCCCCACCTTTTTTAAGTTGCCATCAAAGCTTTGGGAAGCTTTCCATCCTTGGAGCAGTCCACAGCCAGAACTTTTCCAGTCATTACGATGACATGGACACCTTGACCACTGACAGAGAGTCTTCTGCACCTTAATGCCTAAATTTTATACCTATTAAAAGCACGTCATTCACATCTGAGGCCGTCAAAGACAACTGTGGTACAACAGAAGAGTTTGGCCAGCATGCCACAGTAATTAAAACCAGCAATGTGACAAATGAGGAGGTAATAAAGAACATTTCAGACAGGAACATGTCTTTTGTTAGAAAGGCTCTTTCCCACTGAAAGTGGGGCAGTGAAACAGTGAAATTGATTGATTTGAGTGCAATTAAATTTAATAATCTGGAAATTCCTTGTCATTGATGGGCATAACAGTGACACTGCATTTGCAATCAAAACGTGGTTCAGGATTTAAACTTACATTTAAAGTGTAAATAAAGATGTGTAACCAGTGGCCTTTCTTAGCAAGAAAGAGAATGTTGAGGGGAATGCTGAAATGTTATTGCAGCAGTCAGAAAACGTAAATAAAACTCGTTCTCAGTGAAGCCAAGAGACAGAAATTCTTTACAGATAAAGTACCAGTGCCTGAAAGGATTCATGGAATTTCTGAGGACACAAGAAGCAGATTTAAAAATAGATTGTGTTAAAAGTAAAAATAACCGTGGGATACTTAGCTAAAATAAGAGAGGATTTTTTTCTCTCCCCCCAGAAACTTCCTGTCCTGTTCCTAAGAGTCTAAATCAAATGCCCACCAGAGCTGTTCTTCTGAGGAAAAAATAAATATAGTATTTCCCAGGACTTCACATTTTTAATATGACCGAAAATGCATTTTAATAGTATTTGAATAATTTAATAATAATTAAATCTCTTTCATGTTTGGGGAAATATCAAAATACTAAAATAAAAATGATTAAGAGGTTAAAGTGTGATTCACTCCATCAGTAAAATATTTATGGCATCACAATCATGTCATCAGGCTGGGTGCTTTCATCACTGGTGGCAGACATAATTAGACCACTAATCTCTTTTAATTCATTACTCGGTGTTTGACTATACATAAAGTTCATTTAAATGTTATAAATTGAAAGCGGCAGTTCTTTATTAACCACTGAAGTGCATTTCCCCCAGCAGTTTTTCAAGTGCAAATATGTATTTATTGAGTGCCTGTAGCCCCAAGCCCTGTATCTATTTATATATATACACATATGTATATATTAAACTGTGTTACTATATGTAATTTAGTCAAATTACGGCACCAATATGTTTATTAACCCCAATGCAGGTAAATTCTGAATTGTTTCAAGTGGTACTCTTGGAAAAGTAGCAAAAACAAGGCAGTTAAAAATGTAGTTTTAAAAATTTTGATAATGGTTACTGCCTTAATTTCTTTCCAAAGGTGTCTAAACATTTTTCATCTGAGTGTAAAATGGACAGGAAACATCTTCCAAGCAGGAAAGAATATTCAGGGACTTGAAAATACTCTTCCCTGAAGTGGTGCCTTGAGAAACCTGCAAACGTTAAATTCAGATGTTCATAAAAATTGCCTTTTGGTAAACTTTATTTTTTTTTTCCCCCAATTAACAGTCCTGTTAATTATACTCAAACATGATAATTTCCTAGCATTTATAAAGATGGTTAAATGAAAAATGGCAAAACTCTGTTGTTATTGAGGTTTATTAAAATCTGGATCCAGTTGCTGTGAGTACAAAAATGTTGGGCGAATTCCTAATTTCTGAGCACCCTCCATTCCCTTGGAAGGTGGATCAAGTCTCATATGAAGAAGGCTCACAAAAAAAACCCCCACACTGGGCTAAATTTACTGTACCTCTATTTGGGTGAGTGTATATGTTACATATATAAATGTATATAAAAATTATAATAGGTATATATATGGAAACACGGTAAAATGTAAACACACTAATAAATCACACCCTTTCTATGTGCATATTACAATGTAATATATATAATTATATGTTAGATACATGTAAAATATCCCTATAAAATGTATAATCAGCACACTGGCCTAACAAAGTCCACGCGGGTTGAACTTCTGCCCTTTCCTAACTGGAATTCCCTTTCCTGGCAGTGAGAACTCAACCCTTCCAGGGGAATGCCGGGATTTACACGAAATTCCTGAGCTGTTTCTTGGATCTCGGGGCAAGTTGGAGCATTATTTGACCTTACAGAGAGATGAATGAGTGTTTTGATGTGGAGGCTGAAGAAAGTCTGAAGTGTTCTGGCAAGGAGAGTTCCCGGCTTTTGACATTGCCCTGGGCCAAAAGGAACCTTGATCCCATGTGGAAAGAGCTGGATTTAAAGGTTGGACGTGTCCCGTGAAGGAAGGTGGGTGGTTGATCTCACATTTCGTGCAGGGCAGAAGTGGCAGAAGAAACAGTCCATTTCGAGTTTTCTCCTCTCGAACTTTCAACAAGGAGAGAGGGAAAAAAAAAAGCAGATTAGGGGAAGGAGGAATTACGTTGTTTTACACAGCTTACCCAACCTGACCAAATTTCTCAGTCGTGTTCATTACAACTAATTCCAATCCATTTCAAGGACTTTTTTTTTTTTCCCCGCCCAGAAGGTAACATTTATCCCGGTGCCGTGGTCTCACAGTCCTCCTGAGTTCACCCCGAGTTCGCAGTGAATTTAAACCTCCCGAAGTTAATGAGTCCCAGCCTTAAGTGCGGGAGTGCAGCAGGACTTGGCGCGGGTCCCGGCCCTGCTCAGCCTTGCCCGAGGAGCACGGCCGAGAGGAAAGGGCTCCCGGGAGTGTTTCACGGCGCTTCCCGGGGATCCGGGATAACTCCACTTCAGTACAGTGGTAAGTGTCCCCGCCTGGCATGGGAGACCCGGGTTCAATTCCCGCCAGGGAGACAGTGTTAAGAGTTGGACTCGATGATCCTTGTGGGTCCCTTCCAACTCAGAATATTCTGTGATTCTGTGATATTAAACTCCAGGCACAGGGCAGTGGCGAGAGGGGCAGAGCCGGGGAAAGGCAGCAATGGGGGGAGAAGGCGAAGGCTCAAGGGCCGGGACAAGGTCACGGCGGCGGCTCCTGCCTGGAACCCAGACATTCCCGTGCGGAACAAACAGGGCGGGGAGGCGAGGGCGGCAATCACAGCACGGAGGTGACACCGAGCCGGCTGTGGCCCCGTCCTTGGGGCAGGGCCCCCCCCGCCCGTCCCTCCGGCCCAGCCCGGGGGACACGGCGCCTTCTGCTCCTTCTCATCCCCCACCGCCGCGGGGGGAGCGGGGCACGGCCGCAGGTGCCATTCCCGGCGCCCTCCTGTGCCCCGTGTCCCTCCCGGACAGCCCGGGCTCTGGCCTGTCCTGTCCCTCCCGGACAACCCCGGGCCGTGTCGTGTCCCGTCNGGGGCAGGGGGGGGCCGAGCCCCGCGGGCCGCGCTGGGAGCCGGGAATGCGCCGGGAAGGTGAAGGTCTCCTTGCACGGCGGCTGGCGGGGAAGGGCAGGGCAGGGCTGGGCTGGGCTGACGGGGGATGACGCCACTGGCTGGGCTCCGGTAGGAGGGAGGAAAGTTGAGTGACCCGCTGGCTGCCTCTGCCTCTGCCTCTGGCTGTGGGACGGCGGCGGGGATGGACCCCGGGGGTTTTCCCTCCCGCCGCTGAGGTCCCTGCGGTCCGGCAGGTAACGACGGAGGGTGGGGGGGAGGCTTTTCCACGGGGTTTGGAAGGGCTGGAAGCGGCGGAGACCCCCTCGGTCGGGCTCCCCGGGGTTGCCATTGCCGCCTTCCCTGCTGCCCTTCGCTTTGCTGGAGGGCGGAAAGAACCTCCTCGTCCCCCAGGGCGTCCGTGTGGGGCACAGACACCCCTACCTGGTTAGGGAAGGACGGGGTCTGGGCAGCGCCTGCCTGGAATTCCCGCCTGGATCTCTCCCCCAGCCTGTTCTCCGCTCGCAGTGACTCAGGAGCCGGTGGAGTCTCTCTTTCCTGAGCCCTCCCATCCCTCTGCCCTCTCAGCAGAGAATGTCCTTCGTGGGCCGAACGTTTGAAATCTCAACGTGATCTTGCAGTTCTACGCGTTGGGGTTCCTCATTAAATAGGATAATTTAACCCCCCCGTCATTTAAAACCACCGCTGCTCGCCTTTCCTGCTCCTGTTCCTGTGAGCTGGATCATTCGCACGGGACCCAGGCTGGGGTGAAAAAATGAGCCTTGGGGGTGTTTGAGGCACTTTTTTTTTTTCTCCTCTTGTGCTCCACGACCTCCAAAAGGCTTTTTTATTTTTAAAAGGTTGCCATGAGGCTGTTGGTTGGGGGGGGGGGGAAATCCCCTTTGGCTAATTTGGATTTAATTCCAGCGTTTGTTCCGCCCTTCTCTGGGGACAAAACCTAAACCTTTCTGCCGGTTTTAAAAGTGTGTTATTCTGACAGCCGTAGTGAAGGCTCCATTATGTAAGAACTGGGGTTTAGCGCAACAAAAGGATCATTCTCGAGTGTCCCTGTCGAGATCAATACAAAAACACTGCTCTGCTGCTTTCTCGGGCTTCGGGGACACTCGGGACACTTCCAGCTTAAAAAGGTGAGAGGGAACCAAAACTGTATTTGAAAAGGGCACAGCTTCTTAATTGCTGTCTTCACTCTTGAGGTTATTAACAGACCAATTATATGCTGACTCCCTTATCCCTGCGTCCGCCTGAAATCGTGTTTTGCCAAACTTGCAATTTGCCTTCAAAGATAATAGTGACATGCTGCCAATTAGGACCGAATCAGCTTCAGCAGCAGCAGGTAGGGCTTATTTAGCGTCAGGCAGAATCACTCTGGGGGATCTGTGGTCACACACAGCTCGGGTGTAAGTGCAGGTTCTACCCTGGCATGGCTGTCCTGTGTCCCACCGCTCCAAACTTCCCTTGGGGGAGGGAAGGATTTTACAGCTTTGGAGCGGGTTTATTTTTTTTTGGCTCGAGGTCTGTGCGTTGTGCGGTGCCCTACTAGAACAAACATCCAGAACTGCCCCGGGGGTTGAGCTGCATACCACACACATCAAGCAACAAAATATCGGTGTTAAAACAGTCCGTGGAATCGCTCGTTCAAGGTGGGTAGTCAGGACCGCAGTATTTTGGATTTTTTTTTTCCTCCTCTCACTTTAAAAAAGGGTGGGCTGACAGTGGGGGCAGTAGTTAATGGATGGTTTTAAACAATACCTTCAGAAATTACCTAGATGATGTATTTTTCTAATGGGGTAGGTGTCTGCCCTCTTTTGTCGTGTCAGGGTCTGAAAATCCCTGTCATTTTTACCAGGTGATGTGTTTGGGTGATTCAGGGTTAGAAGTTTGTGGTTAAAAAAATGAGCCTGAAGTTACTGAGGCTTGAACCGGAGGCCTGGAAATGCAGGACAAGACATTTCAGGACTTCCTTGCAGGAGTTGGGAAAGGATAAAGTGCTGCCAGCCAGAAATTGCCTGTGCTTGTAGGGATCTGTGGGAGTAATACAAAGGAGCTACAATGTAATAAAACCAATAAAAATAAGAGCTAATAAAAGCAGCTAAGTCAGCTGAATGTTTCTGGGCTGGTTTTCTCAGTGCTGGAGTTGGAGTTCCTGCGGAAAGTGCATCTGCTCATCCAACCAGCCAGGAGAGCAGCAGATGCAGGTTGGGGGTTTTTATCAGATTTGTTTCAACATGCAGGTAAAATGATGCATTAATGTCTTTTTGGTTCTTGGAATCTGCTTTTTTAAAACAATACTTAGGGTTTAATGACTTACTTGTTGCCCAAGACATGGAGTGAAGTGTCTAATGCTGGAATCTGTGAGGTTAACAGGTTTTTTGTAACACAGGATGTCATTCAAATTCCACCTTAAATCCCCAGAATTTGAAGAAGTGACACGGTTCCTTTCAGCTAAACCCAGTTCCTGGTTTTTGGCTTGATGAATTGTTCCCAGGAGATGAGGAAGGCAGGAAACAAGAGTGATGTGACTGTACTGAGCTGATCAACTGATTGTTCTGAGATATGAGATATGAATATTCCCTGGCTCATAACCTGGAGCTCTTCTGGGGACTGCCCCAGGAATTGAATGCTGGTCCTTGATCCTGAGGAAGGGAACACTCCAAATCTCCCTGGTCCTGTTGTTCCTTGGAAACCTGAGGGATTCTGTGGAATGGGGAGAGTCCCGTGGTGGATCTTGGTGGACAGGATGTGTCAATATTTGAGATTTACCCAGCCCGAATTAGTAAATAGGGGTAGATAGAACTGGCTCAGTAATGAGCTCCAGAGCAAAAAAGGAAATGTCTCTCAGGCTTCGAGTAGCGTGGCTTTGTTCGACTTTTTAGAACATGCAAACTTTTAAAAACCTTTCTGGCTTACACAAGGTATTGTAAATATTTTGATGGAGTTGGAAACCTGTATCTTGTCTCGTTTGGCTTTGGGGCAGTGAACATTGTAATCCCTTTTTCGTCCATACCCTTACACTGGTTATAGTTGAAGGACTTGAAGATGTGCTTTAATTTAATGAACAGATAATAAGCGTGAATTGATCTTGAATTCATAAATTTGAATGTGAACTTGCTGGGGTTTTTTTTTTCTTGAATTTTTTGCATTAAATAGTGTGGAAGGAGCAGAAGACAATTCAAAAGTTTTTAAAGTTAACCAAGTTCCAAGTAGAAAGGAGCTAAAAGTCCTCAGGTTTTTGCTTCTGGAACACTCAGTTGTGACAAAGCTGTTTCTAAGGTATGATGCTGATGTATATTCCTGTGTAATGAAATACTGTGTTTATAGAAACAAGTTATGCTAAATATTTTTTTTTTTAGCTCCTAGCAGAAGTTTAAGATTTAAATAATTACTGTTCAAACGAGTTTTGAAGAAGGGTGGCCTTAAATTCCAATGCAGTCCTTAATTTTTAAGATTTGTGGAAAGAATAAAGTGCGGGTTTAGGATGCATTTTTTTTTTCCCCTCCTATTTTTTAAGAATTAGTAGAACGAGTTGGGTTCTTCTGTTCCTTACCTATTGTGAACATTTTAGCAGAACATTTTGTGCTTTTATTTGCTTAATTATCCTCTGCACTCCAGACCCCGTTCGCTGTTGGTTGAGGTAGCACCACGTTTATTATTTATCTTCACAAACACGAATTTGAGGAGGTTAAAACCCAACCCATGTGTAGTTTTCAAGGATCTGCAGGGGAACCTTAACATTGATTCGAAAGAAGATTTCATCTTCAAATTGGTTTGGACTTGGTTAAAGAAATCCTTTGTCCAAAGGGGTATAAAAGCAGCTGCTGCTTCTTTGGCTGGTTGTGTCAGGGAGCAACGTGTGGGTTTAGTGTGGCTCAAATGTCTGTATTTTTAGCACTTGGTTATTCCACAGTTTGTGCTGGAATGTAAATCCTGTGGGTATCCCCAGGAAAATCTTGGGTGTGTTAATCATTGGCGAGTCAATCCCAACCAGTTCAGTAACTGATAAACTCAACTAGATAAAGCAAATGTCGTGGCTTGGTTCTGGATTTGTTTTGGGTTAGGCAAGATAATCTGTAAGTTCTTTGCTTCAGACTTTGATCACTGATAAAATGCGATGTTTCTACAGAGATCCTAATTTTTATAGCCTGGAATGCAATTTATTAGGTAGGAAAAAAATGCCGTTAAAATCTACTGTGCAAATTGGCCCTTTAAATCTAAGGATTTTATTAAATATGTTTTTAATTTGCCAAGGAAAAATGTATCCTGTCAATCTCTCCATTTTAGTCGAGAGAACAAAGTTATGTCATCTCATTTCAGGGGAAAAAAAAAAAAAGCTTTAATAAAAATCTTGTGAAACCCTTTTTGTAATGCGACAGCAATTGGCTTGTGCAGCGCTCAACACTGCAAAGGGGGAGAAATAAAAATGTGAAACTGCAGCTCCTGTTAAATTGCTTTGTCAAGTGTTGTTGCAATCCTCCGGGAATTTCTGCAGTGCCTTCCAGGATGAATCAAAGTTGAGCCACTTTCTCCAGAAGTGGCTCAAGACAATTAGTGCAAAGTGCAAAGAGGTTTGGTTTTTTTTTTAATTGAAATGAATTTTTATTTTAAATCCAATTCCTTTTAAAATTCAATTTTGAACGAAATAGTTTCAAAACTGATTTCAGTGTTAATTTTGTGAGCACTAAATGTGCTCAAGTAGATGCTTCAAAGTCCCTTGGGATTGTTGTGGTGTCACACTCGGAGTTTTAGATGAGTTTTAGGTGCCAGTGGGAGAAACATAAAGCTGAAACATTTTGGATTCAGGGCTTTATTTGGGCATCGATCATACACACGATTCGTGTTGGGAGTTGGATTTTTTTCTTATCCAGGTGAGATAATTGCAGAGTTAATAACTGTGTGGCAGTAATGAGATGATAATGCGAGTGCTGAGAGAACAATCCTCCTGCCAATGGGTGTCACAAGGAAATTAATTCATGTCATTATGCACCAGGCAAACCCCCCTGAATTCTGCATCTGAATGTAACAACTCCAGACTTTCTGGAGTCAAATGTTGAGCAGTTTTTTCTTTTTTATGGCCACGTGCAGAATGATTTGCAGTAAACTAAATAACTTCGGAAATCTGATCATGTTCTTGTGAAGCTTTTAGGGCCTGCCATGACTGTAGAAGCTGCTGCCACATGAATTAAATCAAGTTCTTAACCCAAAGATTCCGTCTTATTTTGCTTTATCTCCCTGGCGTTTGATGGTTGATTTTTGAATGCTCCGCCATCAGTGATGGCACAGCTTTTATTAAATGTAAAACCCCAGTGGGGTTGGAGAGCCAGAGCTCGTGGGGCCTCTTGGCCCAGTTTCCTTGAACTCCAGTCCCAGTTTAGATTGTGGGATCCGTGGCTGACCTACTTGTGCTTCAGTCAAGCTTTAATTGAAAATGGCATAAAACCCCCCTCCGTTTTCCTGAAAAGCAGGAGGATGGTCAGAAAACCCGACTCTTCCTGAGGTTCCTTGGCCAAATTAAGGATTTATTTCACATTATTGCATTGAGGCATTGTAAATTTGAGCGATATATATAATTTATATCATTTCTTGTCAAATTACGGGTACAAAAAAGGCCATAAAATATGATTTCTGGCCTGAACTTTTAACAGCGATGCTTGCAGGTAACTCAGACCAAAGAGTTGAGTACATGGTAAGGACCCAGTTCATTGTATTTATCACCAAAAAATAATTAAATGTTTCTAGGGAGGATTTAATTCTGCAGGGTCAGCAGCCCGTGGTGTGTGGATTGCTGAGCTGTAAATTAGAGTTGCAGTAATTGTAATTTCAAGAGCAGGAAATTAAATTGTGTGGAAACGTTGGAAGTCCTGGCTAAAGTTTACCTCAGCTTCACTGACCTGAAAATCTGATTTAAACAGAATTCAAGAGTTTCTTTTTACAGTGGCCTTGTTAATGAAATGAAGTATTGAGTAACCCCAACTCCAACACAAGAAAAGCTATTTAAATTCTCCTAATACATACTTCTTTTGAAGCTGGATTCAGTTTGCTTTAAGATCTGAATTAATCTGATCTAATCTGAAATATGAAATACTCTCACATGCTCTTTTGTACTGTCACAGTCTAGCATTGATTTGGAAACGCTTGAACAGATCTTTTGTTGTTGCTGAGTGAGTAATTCCTGATTTAACTTCGTGGAAAGAAAAATAGTTGAATCTTATGTGTGCCTGTGGTTGTTTTATTCCTGTATTTGTGAATGATATTCTGCAGAGGTCTATAAATCCTGAAATAACGTGTATTTTTTTATCCGATGATGATCTCAGCTGGAAATGTTGTTTTTAAGTTGTAAGACTCTCTTTACTCTCGATTTTTATGTGTTTCCCCCAGATAACTTTAATAATCAATTCAGCTGCAAGGGGGTGTGTGTGGAAATGTGGGGTCTCTGTACGACGCGTTTACATCGAGTACCACACGAGCACGTCAGTATTTCTCTAATTAACATCCCAGCTCCCTATTTCCCGAGATGGAAAAATCCAGCAAAACAATGCAGCTGTTTCCTCCCCCAGATCCTGAGATATTCAGAAGCCCTGGTCTAGATTAATTAATATCAAAAATATTAATTATTTAACCCACTGCCCCTGGGTTTTCCCGTAGCAGACCTGAATATTCGACCTGCAGCTGTGCAGAGACACGTTGCGAATGAAAATCTTGCGTGGTTTTGAGTGTTGGGGGGGGACAAAAAATGTGACGTTTTGTATCTGGAGCCCACGGGAAGTGCTGAGTTCTTTTGGGGCAAGTGGAGGTCAGGTGATGCTGTGAAGGTACCGAGCTGGATATTTGGAATGAAATATATTTTAATAATTATTTGTAATATTTGGGAAAAAAAATACAAGTGAGTTAAGGCGTTTTCAGGTAAGGATTTTGCAAACAGAAGATGGAAATGACTTTGCAAACAACACTGGTAATTTGCTGTGTGGTGGCTGTGTGAGTGTGTTCCTGGCCAAGTGAATGGGATGTTTTGCAGTGTTTGTTTGGATGTAAGAGGGTGTTTGTCATGTTGGAAATGATGGCTCTGGGCTCAGAAACCCGCTGGTTTTATTTCTTTTGTTTTTGTATTTATACACTTGTTTAGGGTTTCTGTTCTCAGGTAGAGCAGCGTTCACGATTCGTGTCACTTGGTTTTGATGTCTGTGGTAATTTCCCGTTTTGCTTTTTAATTTTATTCCATTTTAGAGCAGCTGTTGCACATGTCACTTTGCCACTGCTTTGTCAGAGCAGCTGGAAGTGCTGTTTCATGGTTTCTCTCCTGGAAAATCAATATTATTCCTCTGCACTCTCCTTGGTTTTGCAGGGCTGTGAAATTCAGCTTGAGCTGAATATTCAGTGTGTGCGCTTTAGATATTTCCCTTGACATTTTGCTCCGATGAGTTTTCATTCTGAGTGTCTGTAACTACTCATCTCATTCCACAGTTATTTATTTTTCATGTGCCTGGGCACTCAAGGATTTCTTGCTGACTAAATGCTTCCCGAATACGATTTTGAGGCATGAGGGAATGTGGTCCTGTGCCCCCTTCAGGTCTCTTTGAAACAAACCTGAAGGCATTTTTATCTCCAGTTTATTTCTTTATCTGGGGAGGATGCCAAAATATTGAGGTGTAATTTCATTTTAGGAGGTTTTTGACAGGACTTTGGGATTGTACTGGGGGATGTCAGTGAACGTTAGAAAATGGTGTAATTAAACTTGTGATTGAAGTTTCTCCTGGACTTTATCTTTTTAATCACTCAAACCTAAACAGTGGGAAGTCTGATGTGAGAAATCAAAGTTCTTAAAGTTGTTTTAATCGACCAGTGAGTTCTTCAGGTGTCAAAATTTACAAAATATCATGGACATTTTAACTTCTTCCTTGGTCTGATGTGCCCTGAAACTCGAGTGTGTGTTCAGTGCTTGTGTATTTAATGCTGCTTTCAGTGGTTACAGCTGTAAGAGGCTGAATTCCTCGGGAAGGGGACATTTAATTTCCTTTTATGGACTTTTTTTTTTCCTGGTGTTTGTCGTCGCAGTTGTTTTCTTGGTGGAGGCTGAGGGATTTTCTTAAAAACATGCGAAGGAAGATGTTATTCCCCTCTATTTATAGACTGAAGGGTAAGGATCAGGCCCAGCTCAGCGGAGTCATGAGACTATTCATAATTCTATTAATAAAATGCAGTCGCGCCTACTAATTGCAATTAGACTTCAGAGCACTTAGTGGTGATTAATTGCGGTTTGATGCATTTGTTCCCAGGGGCTGGAATTCTTTGGTGTCACTGGAACGTGTGACCCAAAGGGACCTTTTTCCTGTATTTACCTGCCCTGTGAATTGATGGATTTTTTGTTTCAGCGTCAGTAGCTGGGATTATTGACAGGTTTTGGCACGTGATTTCGTGATATTGCTGAAGGAATTGTGTCACTCTTATTTCTGTGTAAACAGAGTGTGACTGTGTAGAAGCAGGTAATTCATATAGAGCAAGTTCTTTGGCCGGAGCAGAGAGGGAAGTCACGTCTAAATTGCTTTATTTACCCAGGGAATGTGAGGTCCAGCATCTTCACGGCAGCAAACCACAGCAGTCTGCGCTTAAAGCATGGCATGCATTTATTTCTGTGCAGCGGAGTCTCGTTTCCTTCCTATTCTTGTGTGGAACAAAACCCAAGACTTCAGCGAGGAAAAGAAAAACCGCCACATGGATCTGAAAGGTTTTGTGAGCAGCTCGTTGCCCTGGATCGTCAGTAATTCACTCCCTGCTCGTGGAATTTGGGATCCTGATGAGTCACATCCACGGTGACAAATCCCATCAGTCCAAAAATAAGTTTAAAGCGTGGCCAGGTGCTTTTCTCTGTCTCGCTGTAACAGTTCAGCAAAGTTATTTGTTGTTAGAAGCTTGAGGGGGGGTTTAACTGGAGGGTTTCTTTCAACAGTTTCCCTCTTCTTCCTTAAATAATCCAGTGAACCCAAAAGCTTCTCTTAAGTTATTAGAAATCTGCATTTGTTGCGCAGGTTTTTGCAAGTTGTGTGTTGTGCTCGTCTCTGCCACCTCACACGTGAAGAAAAGGGGATTAAAAAAAAAAAATAAAATCAAGTATTTCAACATGAACCAAGCGAGGAATTTTGCAAATTGCTTTCAAGGTAACACAACAACAAAACACAAGGGTTCCTTAAAAGAGAAGGCTTTTCTTTTTTCTTTAAATAAAAACCACATTTGTTCCTTGGTCAGTGACAAAGATCAATGTCTCCTGATTTACAGGATTTGCTTAAAAACCAGACTCAAGAGACCTGAGCCTGGTTTGTTTGCACCATTTCCGTGTACAGTTTAGCACACGCGTCGTTATTTTTTTCAGCTGGACTCAGTGGTTTCTTTTTTAGCCTCTCTTAAGTTCTCGTGGCTGAAGCGAGCTGGGACTTTTTTGTGACCAAAGGCAGCGAGAACTCGGTGCTGCTTCAGGTCTGGGGGGTTTTTTTTGCCTGTGGTGACGCAGGTAAAAAAAAAAATCGCTTTTAAGGCTTTTGAACTTGATGATTATTAAAATATTGGTATAATATTTGGTAATAATAATTGGTAAAATATTAGCATTGGGGGTTTTAATGGGAATAATTTCGTCGTCTTGATTTATGTTTTCTAAATTTTCTATGGCTGTTCTAGTTGTCCTTATAGTGAAAAGAAAGGGAAAATAAACCTCCAAAGTGCAATGAACTTTCCTTGTGAAACCTCTGCAAATCCACTTGAGGGATGGGAGGACCAAACCCTGACCAAAAAAATAAAAAAAAGCGCTGTAATAATTCTATTTCATGATTCACACTCAGTGTTTCTATCTCAGAATTCCATTTATTTTTAAGCAGGGCTGTACAAATAGTGGGGTTTTTTTTCTGTGCCAGTTGTTGCTATGACTTCACAACATTTCCCTAAATACGCTTGCTCATACTTTCTCACAGCAGAGCGTTTGGCAAGAGAAAAACCTTCATTCCATCAGTATTTCCTGAGGGCTGAGCATTTTCAGGCTTTTATGGAAAAAAAAAGGGACGGCTCCGTGCATTGCGTAGCTTTGGTTGAGGGGGGGATAAAAGTGGGGGTTTTTTTTAAACATAAAATTCCCCACAACCTGTTCCCTCATTTCAGAAAACGTTCCTCTCCTTGAGCTTTTTCGCTTTCTTCATGTCACTTTTCAGATTAAATAATTTACTTTTGTTAAAGGTAAGCAGAGACTGAATTATTCCTTCAGAGCGTTTTCTTTTTTTTTGTGATTGAAGGGGGGAAAAAATGCTATTTATGTTTGGGTGAGTTGTTGAAACTCGTCCTTTAGGTTTAGACTTTTGCCTGAGGGTTTCTTTTTCTGAGATGCTGAACTGCAGAGAACACTTGGGTTGAGTTATAAAAAAACCCAACCTTTGAAATCTGTTTATGGGTCTGACAGGTCGTCTTTAAACTGCTCATAAAATACATGTATTTTTATTGTATTATAAAATAATACCAGAAATCGTGGGTAAAGATCCCACTGCATGGGAGGCTCTTAGAAAAAGCTGTTTAATTTTAATTTAAACTCTTAGGAATTGTAATTTTATTGCACTTTGGTTTCCTCCTTGTTCTGCTTGTTCCTATCTAAGAAAGGACATTAAAAAATGTAAAACCCACCTGATTTCCAGTGAAAAAGGCATGGGAAACGTGCAGGTTGTGGTTTCGGAGGCAAAGGTCGGCCTTGGTTGTCTTTTATGGAATCCTTTGGAAGTGGGGTAGTTAATGAGTAAACATCTTGCTGCTCAACCTTTTCTTTTGGTTGTAACAGGAGATTTGATGATTAAACTCAGGAATCTGGTGAAATTTGGTGTGTGCAGATGCCATGTGGGTACCTCTTGTTTTTATTTGGCATGGCTAGACACCAAAAAAATTGAGTGTTATTGCCTAACATAACTTTTCATAACCGCTTTTCATTAATAATGCTCATAACTATGTTTTTCCTGTCTTTTTTACAGATCCTGAGGGTGTTTAAGCTCTGAATACTCACAAACTCTTCATACACAGCAATGTCTGGCTCATACGATGATTCCGTCGGAGTCGAAGTTTCCAGTGATAGCTTCTGGGAGGTAATCCAAGCGTTTCATCCAATATTTTGATTTCATTTGTCACTCTTATTGTAGAAAATCTGATTTTTGTGCACTGTAAACGGCAGAGAGACACCTTTGGTTATTGTGATCTGCAGAAACTGCCTTCAGGGTGGAAATTACCTTTTAGATTTTTGACCTGGTTCTGTCAAGGGTGTTTTAATGGACGCAGACTTGAGGATCATCCCTTTGGGTAGGATGTGCAATTCAGAATTGAATATTGCTAAATAGAGGCGGGAGCTTTTTAAATGATCTGTTCAATCCCGAGGAATTGTTAAAGGTAGATAAATTACTAGTGTAAGAATGTCCTGTGGGTAATCCCTGTTTGGATTTAGATGTAAGAATGAACTTTTTTTGAGGAGTTGTCAATGTAAAAGCCCTGTTGAAGTGAGTCTGAGATGATCTGAGGGCTGGGAACATCGGGATTGTTCAGCCTGGAGAGGAGAAGCTTTGGAGTGACCCAGTGATGGCCCTGCAGAACTTGAGGGGAACTGACGGGGAATGTGGAGGGAAACCATTTCCAATGTGTTCTCAGTTGGTTGTTTAGTTTCTGAAGGTTGCAACTTGGAATTCTAGTCTTAATCTTCCTCACAAAGGATAATTAAACAGCCCTGATCAAAGTGGGGCTTTGAGTTGGTTAGAAAGGGTGTGGTGCCTCTACAGTGCCAGCCCAGTACTTCATGCCTGGGTCACGACAAGGAGAGAACTTCATCAATTTGGAAGTTGTTTTGTTACCAGACATTGCCATTTATGCTCTTTTAGAGGTTTCAGCCTGGTATTTGACGTAAGATTTTTGTTTGTGTTTAAAGTCGGCTTGCAGTTTAAGGGCCACCTCAGTCTGTTTTCCTGCCACTGCTGAAGGCACAGGAGGTGATTAAACTTGGCTGTGGCACGGGGGGGAGTTGGAGTTTGTTCCCTCAGACTCCAAAATAGCTCAGATTTATTCTCCTTTGGCATGTGTTGCAAAGCCCATCTTTTTCTTGAAAGGCGTTTAGGAAAGAGTGAGGTGGCTGGGTGTGGGACCCATCCGAAGAACTGAGTGTGAAAACAGGGGTTTGCTTACCGCAAAATCTTCTGAAACTAAACCAGTTTTCAGTCCTCCTCGGGAGAACAAATAATATTTACTAAATAAAAGCCCTTCAGGAGTCACTTTTGGTGCCTGTTTTAATAAAGGTTGCTCAGAGAACAAGGAATTGCAAAGCAATAAGATTTTCTGAAAGGTAATTCCCACAGCAACAGTGGAGGAATCCATCAAAGTTTCAGTCGCAGTAATGTGGTAAAAGCTTCTTCTCTGTGTGTAAACTTAAAAAAATGTAGAGATAATTGTTTATTATTATTATTTATAAAAAAACCACACGGTGTTATGGATGTTAGTGCTGGTTGAAATGTTTAACTGGTGGTTAATTCAGCTTGGGGAGAGCTGGGGGAAGGGACACCAAACTGAATCACAATTTTCACAGAATTCAGTGATGAGTCACTGGTTGCATCAAGAAATGACCATTGCAGGGTATTTTTAAGAGATACACTCACGAGGTTTATAATGGTGCAGTTCTGTACATGTGGGTCTGACTGAAACAAAGGAACACAGGAATTTTATTTATTTATTTTTGTTTGTTTGTTTGTTCCTGGCCAGTTGCTACAAATAAAGGAAAACGTCATTTTTTGTTTTAACTGAAATACTTCTTGTGAAGGGGAAAGGCTGCAGAATCTTTGCCTTTTACCTCAGGAATTGGAGAAAATAGCCTTGAATAAAACAATACATGCAGCACGAGGCAGGCAGCTCTCATTCAACATCAGCATTTCAAATGCTCAAGTGAACATTTGTGAAAGGAAATATTCCTGCCGGATACATAAATCCTTTTTTTTTTTTTTATCACTTACTTTTCCAGCATATAGGAGATTTTTTTTTCCCCCTTTTAAGAGCATTTTCCTCAAGCAGATGGCTGACAAAATTCTGAATAAACGTGGATCTAAAAGTTGGATGTTGTTGTGTACCTGAGATGCGGAGCAGACATGATTCAAATGTGAAAAAGCTCCAAGTCTTTGAATGTTTAATCTCCTGCCTTGCTGCCAATCTTTGGTTTTTCAGTCAGGTGGTTGGGGCAGATAAGAAGCTGTGATATTTAATAGGCACTGCGAGTTCTATTAACAGAGTTCTTAGGTCTTGTTTAATGTTTAGAAAAACCCAACCTGAGTGACCTTGAATTCAGTGGAGATATTAGTCTGGGAGCAATATAAAGGTTGGGTTTTTTCCCCTTTATCCATCTAGGCCAGTTATTCCATGTTGGTGTCTGCACAAGAATGAAAAGACAGTGTTAATTACACGCATTTTTCTCCGTCCTCCTACATTACAGGATGAATAAAATACAATAAAGCTTTCACATTTCAAATATCCCCTTTTAAAATTAATGTATTTTACAGAACTCGTGACCTTTGTTGTATTGTTGCACTTAAGATTTCACCTCATTCACTGACCTCATGCTATAATCAATTAATTCCTGCTAGATTATCTTACTCTAATAAGAGATTTATCTGATTTCAGAGCTTTGAAGCAGCAACTGAGCTCTTTGCTTGTCTCTTTGTAGGTGGGGAATTACAAGAGGACAGTAAAAAGAATTGATGATGGTCACAGGCTTTGCAACGACCTCATGAACTGCATCCATGAGCGGGCTCGGATAGAGAAGGGGTACGCCCAGCAGCTCACAGAGTGGGCTAAGAGGTGGAAACAGCTTGTGGAAAAAGGTAAGGCCCTTCTCCTCCTCACCTCTGAAACGCCCTCAAATGCAAAAAAAAAAAAGAGTTAAGTAAAAATACTGTACATTTTAGCCTGTGCAAGAGGCTCAGTAATTAGACAGATCACCAAGGTTTTCTTGATAAAAAACAAATAAAGCCCTGCTGTTTTCCAAGTTCCTTACTGAACCAGATGAGTCTTGCTTCCAGTCTGAAGGTATTTTCTGTCTGTTTTAGGTCACTGAGAGTTGAGAACACAGTTTGAGGAGGGATTTTGAGTCACGAGGGGTCAGTGGTTGTGGGGAAGCCTAAGCTGATACCATTTGAATATAATGGTTCCCTTTTCTAAGTCTGCAGCAATATTGCTGTTGGGAAGTGAATATGAATCAAGTCTCAGGGAGTTTCTTGGGCATGTGAGTTCCATGTGGGCGATGGTTACTGAGAATGACCCTTTCTGTTGTGTTTAGGCCCCCAGTATGGAACAGTAGAAAGGGCTTGGTGTGCTTTTATGTCAGAAGCTGAAAAAGTGAGTGAACTGCACCTAGAAGTAAAAAGTTCACTGATGAATGAAGATTTTGAAAAAATCAAGAACTGGCAGAAGGAAGCCTTTCATAAGCAAATGATGGGAGGATTTAAGGAAACCAAAGAAGCAGAAGATGGATTTAGGAAAGCTCAGAAACCCTGGGCAAAAAAGCTGAAAGAGGTACAGCAGTAGATTCTTTATTGGATATCCTGTGGTGTGATGTACTGATGTCTCAAATCTCTCTGAGGGAGTAAACTCCCAGTTCTCTCTGCTGGACCCTCCTTTCTCACAGAGATCTCTTGCTTTCTGTCCTCTTCTGAAAATAAGTATTTTTCTCTTGGTCTCTCCTAATCTTGGTGCTTTCAGTGAAAATCTGGGAAAAGTGGAATTTAAGGTGTCATTCAAACAGTACCTGATTTCCTGCTTTGGAGAGTGATGAATAAACAGGGGAAATTAATTGTTTGTGGGTTGTTTTCTTTCCCTGTCATGTAACATTATTCTCAAGTAACAGGTTTGTAGAAGAAAGGGGGGGGCATGAGGAAAAAACGTTCAGTTGGGGACTTTGTGTAAACCTTTTATTGGCCTGTTCGAGCCCTTCTCTAAGATGTGACACTTCCCTAAGATGTGACATTTCTTGTGTGGTGAGAGAATGGATACCACAAGGAAATGATTGTAGCAATCCTGGGCCTAAATTTAAAAGAAATGCCCCTCCCCCAAAATAAAGAACATCCCAGACCAAAACACTTTCTTCATGGCATCGTGATTTTAAGGCTGAGAACTGGTGGTTGCTGCTGCCCCAGATGCAAATGCTCCCCTGTCCTTTGCAGATGGAGGCTGCCAAGAAAGCCTACCATGCAGCCTGCAAGGAGGAGAAACTGGCCGTGTCCCGGGAGACAAACAGCAAAGCTGACCCTGCCCTGAACCCTGAGCAGCTCAAGAAGCTACAGGACAAAGTGGAGAGGAGCAAACAGGACGTGCTGAAGGTATTCTGGCTGTGTGGGCTTGGGAACTGAAGCTTTTCTTTTGATCCCGAATGTGCTGTAAGCAGCAGTGAAGCTCGCTCTTAGTTGCCTCCCATGTGTTGTTGCCAAGTTGTTCTTATCTGAAAATTAATAATATTTTGCCTCTGTTCCATGGGGTGGGATCTTTGAATTCCTGTCTCTGGACTATCGCCATGGATTAGTGCAGGTTTGAGGTTCTGAGTGTGAACTGGGCTCACAGCGTTTGCAGCTCGTGTTCACAGGGATTTATTCAGTGTTTGAGGTGTTGGGCATGTCAATTACTGAAGGAAAAAAGACAGCACTTATACTAAGTGTTTTAATATGAAATAATATAAAATAACTTCACTGCCTGCTCTGATTTACTCTCTAGCTCCTTCAGTATTACATTAACATTTGTCATTGTCCAAAAAAGAAGAGGTTTTTAGAGCTTTATCTGCAGGTTGCTTAGATAACTCTCATCATATCCTAACTGGATATGACTGCTAAATATCCTGATGTTTAGTGATCATGAAAAAAAAAGCTGCAGTTTGGGAACTTCTGGTCTAAATCTTGGCCATGACTGCGCTGATAAACCCGTATTACGGGACAGCAATAAAACCTGTTGCTGACAGTTCATTTTTCTTCCCCCCAGACCAAAGAGAAATACGAGAAATCCCTGAAAGAACTGGATAATGCCACTCCTCAGTACATGGAGAACATGGAGCAGGTGTTTGAGCAGTGCCAGCAGTTCGAGGAGAAGCGGCTGCGTTTCTTCCGGGAGGTTTTGCTGGAGGTTCAGAAACACCTCGACTTGTCCAACGTGGCCAGGTAAAACCCGGAAGGCAAATCCTCTCGGAATTAAGACACCGGTTTTACAGACTCCGTGGATTTAGCACAAACCAGTTTCTGTTGTCTTGTAAAGCTGTTAAATTCAAGAAACTTCATGGTTGATGTTCAGTAGTTTGAATGGAGTCCTGCGTAGGTCTTGTTTTTAATGACAGACAATTAAAGAACTTTACACAAGAGCCATAACTGTAAAATCTGGCATATAAAGATTGGATGGTTTTGTGAACTTTGAGCAAGTTTACTTCGTTTTATTACAGGCAGTTAAGAGATCTGTCAGTTATTAAAAGTCTGTCTTCTGTAAACTGGTTTTTTTCAATGCTATCATCAACTTTGAAATACTTAAAATACCCCAAAACCGACTATGGGTTTGCCATGTTTCTGAATGTTCTACCAAACTCAGAGACAACCAATTTGTTTTGCAGTTACAAAAATATCTACCGAGAGCTGGAGCAGAACATCAAAGCAGCAGATGCTGTGGAAGACCTGAGGTGGTTCAGAGCTAATCAAGGTCCAGGGATGTCGATGAATTGGCCTCAGTTTGAGGTAAGGTCACAGTACCTAAAACTGATTTTTCCCTCTTTGATGTGTTAAACTTTTCTGGTTTAACTTCAGCCTTCCAACATTGAACTTGTACAAGTCCACAGGAGCTTTTTTTCTCTGAATTTTCATTGGGCTCTTCTCATCCCCCAACTTTTGGAGGTGATGATGTTGGGCAGCTATTTAAAGAGAAAAGGGGTAAACCAAAAAAATCCATTGATTTATTTTTTTATTAAGTCATGATGAAGTCATTAGCCATTGATACAGTTCTGACAGCTGCACGTGTGATCCTTTGTTTTGCTTCTCTGATTCAATTTGAACCTGAAATTTGAATTAATTCTAGTGAATGCAGCAAAGACTCTGAGAGAGTATGAGCTAAACACTTCAAACTTTGAAAGCTGATGTTGAAAATTCAATGTATTAAAACCAGTTCTCTACCTTTAATATTAACTGCTGAATTCCATCTTCAAAAGAAAGGAGTGTTCTGTTAATGTAGTCTACAGAAATAAATATAAAAATTTATAGTATAAATATAAATCATGCTACTGGGCTGTCGAATATAAGAATTATAATTAACAAATCATCTCGTTTCTGTTTCCTAATGAAGATTTTTCTCATTTACATGCTACAAGGATGACGTAAGTAAAAATGTCATGATCCAATGACTATGAAATTACCTTGTAAACTGCAAACCTGCATAGGTCAGTGGTCTTCAAACTGGGGTCCCTCAGAAATCCAAAATTGAAGTTACTTTAATTTGCAAAATTAAAATAATGAGGTATCTCTGCAGAGTTGCCCGGAAAGCACTTCAAACTGGACTGTGCTCCATGTATAAGCCAGTAGTAAAATAACTCTCAAAACATGAATTCCCTGTTAAAAATCTTAATTTTTTTGTTATTATTTTTAAGGCTGAGGTAACACGTCTCAGCACAGGGTAATTAAAAAAATTAAACCAGTTTGTTCTCTGCTGGCTCCTGCTTGGTCTGATTTGATGTGTTTGGGTCTCATCTGCCTGGGACTGGTTCCAAGTGTGGCATCCTGAGCTTTGTGCTTTGAGCCAATAAACCTCCCTAAATCCAGAGGGCAGCACCTTGAGGGCTCAGCTCTTGGGGGGCAGCAGAAGTGAGACACAACGAGTTTAAAAATCAGCTGCTTGAGAAGCACTGCCTGGCTAAGAATGCTCGTTAAAGTTAAATGTAAGAATTTCCTTTTAAAGCCATTATTTGAGGCTGGGAGCCCTCGTCTTTTAAAGAGCTGCACGGGCCCAGCTCCTTTAATTTCTGCAGATATCTGGTGTTTTAAATCTTTTCAGAAAACAGGGGAAGTCCAGGTAACCTTGTGAGGAGCACAGGCACCTGTTTGTGCTGCTAGATGAGATCTGTGACTGAAACACTGAAGATAATTCATATGATTAATAATTCCTGGTGCTGTTGTATGTATAGATGCATGTTCCATAACTTTTTGATAATGAAATGTGCTAATGAGTCCCTCAGTTAAGTTTCTCAGCCGTGTTTTGCCTCCCTTTGCCAGGAGTGGTCTGCAGACCTGAACCGCACTCTGAGTAGAAGAGAAAAAAAGAAAGCTGCTGATGGAGTGACCCTGACGGGCATTAATCAGACAGGAGATCAAGTTTCTCAGCCTAACAAACACAGCAGGTAGTTTTTTCCATGCCTAACTGCAAAAGGTTTGTTCTCTTCAAGTACACAAAGCTCTGCAGCATCCAAAAGTCACTGTCTGGTCGAAAGGTTCAATCCCATGATAATTGTCTGTGAACATTTTTTAGTGATGTCTCTGCAGTTCACAAATTAATTTGGGAATTATTCTCTGTTTTCCGGTTGTCTTTCCATTGGGAATTGAAAGAAGCCAAAGCTCCTGAGAACCTGAACTTTCTGTAGCTAATCTGGGGGGTCTCTCGCTGTCTTCCCATCTCTGGAAATGACAATTTTTACCCTTTGAAATCTTGGCTTGCAAACTGTCACCTCAGAATTCTGGATGTGATTAATCCTTCGTTAATTTGAATAATTAATTCTGTGTGTTAACATCAGCTGCTTTCAGAAAGGAGCACGAAAAGATGGCGCTGCCTTTTATTGCAGGCGAGAGGAAAAGGGAATTATTGCCCATGAAGGACATTCTGTGTGATTCTAATGCTGCACCTGGGAGATGTTTGGGGTTTTGTGGAGCTGCTTTTTGGGGGTTTTTCCCTCTTTTTTTAAAATTTGCCTGAAGGAGGGGCCTGATAAGAAACTGCCTAGTGGGCCACCAGTGAGAGTGTTGTGCTTTTCTGCAGAGGGGGTCACCATAATGCTTTTTCTTTTCCAAATTAGCAGTCTTAGTGTCCAGAGTAACACAGTGCAGTCAGTACAATCAAGTTACAATCCCTTTGAAGATGAAGAGGATACTGGGAGTACTGTCAGTGAAAAGGAGGACAATAAGATCAAAAAGTTGGTGAAATGTTGTTTTTTGGTTTTTTTTTTTAAATTGTTTTCACACTTGCACTTTCTCTATGCAGGGTGTTGTAGTTTCGGTTTCTGGGCAGTGCATGGAGTGGTTTGAAGCAGTTGTGTGAGCAGCACTGTGACCTGACTTGTCTTTCCTGACAGATCTGTCGCCTTGACCTTGGCTTTGACACTCCTGGGCTTGTTGGCAGTTGCTGACAGAACTGCTGGGCCTTTTTTTTTTTCCTTCCTTCACCCCTCCTGTAAAACATTCAAACTCTGTTTTTCTAGTGAAAGTGCTTCTGGGGCTTCACTTCTCTGTGTCTTCTGGCTTTTGAGGTCGCTCTCTTTCTTGGTTTAGGCCTGTTGCTTGAGTTCCCACTGCAGGGATAAATCACTCTCTTAAATGGCATGTGCATGCTGGACACTGAACTTTCCTTTCAATCACTCAGTAAAATGAAGTTTCTTTATCCCAAAAGTGTTGAAAGGGGTTTGGGGGGAAGGTTCTGCAAAGCAATTTAAGTGCCTTGTCCCAAACCAGATAATTCATCTACTCCCTGCATATCTTTTACCTTCCTGGAGTAGATAATCCTATGGATTATGTAGATTTATTGATGGGGAACTTCTAGAGTTTTGTGGGGAGGTTGCCTTCGATATTGTGTTGGTTTTGCCTTTTCCTAACTTTGTATTGCAAAAATGCTTTTGTTTTTGAGATATTGGCAGTTCGAGACAGGTGAGAAGGTCCCAGAAAGCTTCAAAACTGGGGAGTTGAAGCTTAGTTAGGGAAACTCACAGGGGTATTTCTAATCTCCCCTTTTAAGAGCAGAAAATAATAATTGAAAAAATTGATTTCCAGTGTTAGCAGCTATGAAAAAAACCAAAGCTACCCCGCAGACTGGTCTGATGAGGAGTCCAACAATCCCTTCTCCTCCACTGATGCAAACGGAGACACGAATCCCTTTGATGAAGACACTTCCCCAGCCATGGAGGTGAGAGTCCGGGCGCTCTACGACTACGAGGGCCAAGAGCAAGATGAGCTCAGCTTTAAAGCTGGTGAGTCCCCACCATCCACTTCCAACATTTATCAAAGAAAGGGAAGGGATGTTGTTTTTTGTCTCTTCAGCTTTTGTTTCCTGGAGTCACCTGTGTTCCCAAACAAGTTGTGTTTCTTAAAAAGAGATGGTGGGAAAACCTTTTAACTTTACCAGAACAGTGTTTGATCCTTTTAGCAGAGATGGTAAGAAGAGAACATCTTGACCTGGCCACACATTGAGGTGCTTTCAAGGAGAGGAGATTCAGAAAGGAATAATTTAGGGAATGGGATGTTCCCCAACCACTGAAGACCCTCAAAAGGCTCCTCCTCACAACCAAGTAAATCCGTGGGAGAATTTAGCATATTCAGGAAATTCAATAAGTATATTTTAAGTAATAATGATCAGCTGGTCTGTTGGACTGGGTGTGTGTTCAGATGGACACATCCCCCATGCTGGAGCTAAGGAGTGTCAGCTTTCTGACCTCCCAAACTCCTGGGAAAGTTTCTTTCCCTGTTCCAGCGTTCGCCTGGAATCGCAAGGAATTCCAGAACAAGGTTGCAGGAGTAGTTTAGCCAAGTCAAACACAACTTCAGATGCCAAATGAGAGACATCTTGTCTGTTTTCCCATTTGCTTGTCACTTACTCCCTTCTCCTGTGATGACTGGGTTAGTGGTAATAGAAAACCAGGATTCAACTGTTGAATAAAAAGTTCAGGAAAACCTTTGGCTCTTCCTTTGAAGGAAGAGCATTAAAGTGTATTAACAACACCAAACTATATGATTCTGTCAGGAGTAGGAAACTCATTTTTATTATTTTATTATATTATTTTTATACGTTTGGTGGGGTTTGATCTTTTTTTCCTTGGCAAACAACTGTATATTTCCCGTTACTAACTTAAGGTGAAACACAAATCAGTTTTATCCAGGGCAATCACTTGACACAGCAAGTTGTACACAAAATAATTGTTACTCAGTTGGAGCTGGTTGTGCGATCCATTGGTGTTCCTGCTGTTACTCACAAGGCCTGTTAACAATCTTCCTTCCTCCTTTCAGGGGATGAATTAACTAAAATGGGGAATGAAGATGAGCAGGGCTGGTGCAAAGGACGTCTGGACAACGGCCAAGTCGGTTTATACCCGGCAAACTACGTGGAACCAATCCAGTGACAAAGGACAAAATAAACACAGAGGTGTTACAGAAGCTCCGTAGGCTTGTACAGTATATTTAGTTAAAAGAGAGGAAGCTGAGAGATGTATAGAGTGTATATATTTTAATGAAAAGGTGAGAGAGGCCAAACCCACGCTGAATTAAAGACAAAAGTTGGAACTAATCAGCTGATGTTGTTTTCACAACTTGTGCACAATGTAAAGGAAAAGGGGGTAGGTCGGAGAAACGGTGTGATAGGAAAACTACCTTCTGAGCTTTTTCTTCCCGCGTGGTCTGTCATTGTGAACTCCAAACGTTTCTGCATTTTCTGTGCTCCTGCCTCATCCTGCCCTGGGTATGTGGCTTATGCTCACTTGGGTTTAATCAGTTATTTTAAGTGACCTTCAGTAACTTGCCAACTTGAATTTTGAAGATGATGATAGTTTAATTTTTTTTATTTGTCCCTCTCGACGTCTGAAAGATGCAGTATTTTTGTATTTAAATGCTGTGGAGTTAAGCACCTTTTTTTGTATGCTTGGATTCCTCGAGGAATACTTAAATTATGACCTAAGATTTAGCCAGCAGTTGACTGAATGAAAACTCCTTCCATGTTGTAGTGATCTCTGTGTGTCGTCAGCATGGCTTGAAGCTGTAAATGGAGTTGTAAAACAATATTTAATAAAGATCTGTTACAGAAGGTTATTTGTAGCAGAGATACCTGCGGGTGTCCTGGGTTGGGATTCTCTTAGGAATGTTCTTCACTTGGATTGACCCTTAAAACGGAGAGTTTTCCATCTAGATCTTAAAGGCAAGATGAAAAGGAAGATCAATTATGCATAAACTCCAGAATAGAAGCTCTTTCCAGCACGTTTGCAGGGAAAGAAAAATAAATGAAAAATGTTCTTTTGACTGCTAATGATTTTTGGGTGATTTGGAATGTTAAATCCGTGAAAGCTGATTTTCCTTGAACATAGAAGACTGTAAAATAGACTGAATGCTTTTATGGAGAGCTTATCTATGTTGTGTATATGTACATATGATCTGATATTCCAAAATATAAAGAGCATGGCTATCAGTTATCAGTGACCTTTTGATGTCAATGAGATTTAGACTGTTTTAAGAGTTTAAATTATATTTAAATCTGCTTTCCTCCCGTGTTCCTTGCTGTACCATGTAGACAAAGTATTCAGCGGTTAGATTTTTCACAAGCACAGGAAATACTCAATACACTCAGAATCAGTATTTGTGGCTAAATCAAATGCTCAGAACGTAGAGAACCTTTAGTCCATCGGTGGGTTGTTGTAGCAGAACCCTGTCAAATCTCCATTTGTTTGCAGTTCCAGCTGTAATCCTGTCAGTGTCCACCTGGGACATTTCAAACTGTCAAATTGCAGCACATTTGTGTTAAGCTGAGTATCAGGTAAGTAGAGATACGAAGCTAACAAAGCTTTCCTGAGGTAACTATAACACACTGTTAGTCGTCTTGGACTTTGCTTTTTGAGCTTATAGATGTATTTAATCCTCATTTCCAATGGATCCGAGTGTGCAGGCTTGGAAAGTGTTGGGGGGGGGTGTGGGTCTGTCAAGGAAAATTTACCAACAGAACTGTTGGTCCACAGGACGTCACTGAAGTTGTCAGGAATTACTGGTTTGGGTCTCTGTATTGTAAAATATTTTGGCAAACAATAAAATCTGTTCATCTCTTAAATGCACAGAATGCACCTTTGGCTACTTCAGTGTGTGTCAAACCAGTCTTGTGAAACCATCTCCAGGGACAGAGGCAGTGGTGGCAGAGAGCCCCAGAGAGTGACAGGAGTGTGACATCGGTGCCATTGTGCTGCTCACAAAGCCAGGGTGGAGTTCCTGGCGAAACATTCCAGCCCAATCTGTGTGGAAGAAGAGGAAACCGCCTCTTGGGGGTGTTCAGGATGTGCTGTGCTGCTGCTTTCTGTGCTGTTGTCAAGTGTCTCTGGGGGGAGCAGCCCAGGTGCTTTTTTCTGTCGCAGGCATTAATTAATATTTTCCCCAGCCTCTCTCTTCTATTTGCTTTGGAATTCTGAAGGGAATTCTTTTCTGGAGGAAAACTCTGTGCCAGTGCTTGATAACCTTTTTGGTTCCCAATTTTGGGGAGCTCCACTCGTGATCAGCTGGATTTAACGGCATTCCCTGCAGAGATATTTGCAGTGAGCACAACAAATCAGGTGCTTTCTGTAACACTGGTGTTTATGTATTTCCAGTAGCTGATAACACTGATGAGTTCATCTATTTAAGATGGAATATCAAGAGAATCTTTTCAGGAAAACAATTATTAGAGAGGTGAGCAAAGGTGATGCACAATAATATTAAAACACTTGGCCCTACAGACCTAAAGTCATTACCTCTGATAAAAGAACTTGTGATCACTTCCAGAAATGTTCATTTGTAGAAGTAGCTGATTCTGACCCCGTTAAAAGCTTCAGACTGTATTTTTATTTTGCATTTGAATTTGAAGTTCTGTTTTGTCTGGTCAGCCAGCCCTCTGCAAGATTCTCTTGCAGCTGTTTCAGGCTTCTGTGCCCATAATTAAGAATCAATATGCTGCCACCTTTCTACTTACCCTTTCTGTGGGTGAATATTCAAATCTACACACCGAGTGTGTGGACCAGCTTGTAAATTCCAGTACAGGAAGTTTTCAGACAACTTCCAAGAGTGGAAAGCTCCAGGAAGCCTCACCTCTTTGAAGTGGTTACTCTTCCTGATGTTATCAGGGCAAGCAGTGCTTTAGCACTAAATAAAAACGTTCAGCTGTTTTTTAACTATGTTATTAATCTTTATTTCCAGAGGGTGGGAGAAGCATTTGATGCTCGATCTTTCTCTTCCAGTGAAGACTTTAAATTAATTATTTAGACATATCTGTGACTGTGTTACGTTGGCAGAGGGAGGTTGCCCTGAAATTACTGAACTGCAGCAACATGTTTTCATGAGGGGCCAATAAAGCTGAGAGCAGTGACAAGTCTTGATTACTGTGACCAAATTTTCCAAAGGGCTCCAAGCAGGATTTATTCTTAAATGACAACGAAGCTTTAGGCAGCAGAGCCTGGGACTGTCCCTATATCTCACCATTTCTGAGGGGAAAGCTGCTCAGACTGGGGGCAACACTGAACCTCCAAGGACAGAGTTTTCACACTTGCTGTGGGCAAACTGCTCCAATATCTTGATTCTCCTCATTGTGGAATCATGGTTTTTTTCATATCAAACTGGAACTGTATTCCAATGAATAAGAGCCCTTGGGTTTTGACTTTCAAATCAGCAACACCCACCATCACACTCTGGATTGAGGGTTTATAATACAGGGCACTTGTTTCTGAGGATACACACACAGCAATCTGCTAAACGTTCTCTCTTTGTGCCTTCCCTCTTCCTGCACTCCACTCAAATCACAGACGTGCTGGAAAATCCATCCCTGCAAAAATGCATCACCTTTCAGGGTTTATTGTGGTGGTTTCTCCCCTGGGGCTGGGCAGTCACCGTTAGGGCAATAGGAGATGGAGGCTATTTCCCAAACTTCTGGAACAAATTGGCAGAGAAAAAAGGACAGCACAACACACTGTGGATACCAGGGAAGGAATCTGTGATCCTTGGGCAGATTTTAAGATGAAAATCTGCTGAGAATCGAGGACGTCATTTTATTATTTATTACCTGTCTTCCACAATTGCTTCCAGGACCTGCTCACCTCCTCGGGGTTCATAAACACACGCTGAAGGCTTTTCTTCCATCTCACCCAGAGCTCATCTCGTGGCAATCAGCTGAGCTGGCAGCCTGCACATCCACAGAGCTGAATTGCAAAGTACGGCCTTGGGACAGAGGAGCTGTGTGAGACCAGGCAGGGACAGTGCATCTCTCTCTCAGCTTTATTTTTCTTTGAATTCTTTTAAATCCTCGCTCCTGTCGATAAGCCAGGTGCTCCGGGGTCAGGGCAGGCAGAGAAACCCCTGAACCCAGGCAGCAAACCCCCCAGGAACACTTCAGTAAATCCTGGTCTGGACCTGTAAAGAGATCAGAAAGTATGTTTTGATTGCTTAATTCAGCTCGTTAAAGTTCATGACGGATTCATTTGAAGGTGATCGGATGAGTGAGAATTAAAAGAAAAGGAAATAAAAGCCTGGGTTGGTTTTTTTCTTATCTATGCATCAAATAGTATCAAATTTACTGCTTTATAACAATTCTGTATTATTCGTGTTGCAGACATCCCCAACTTCAGAGAATGTTTCTTTTGACTTATTAAGCAGCTTTCAATGTAACACATGTTTAAGTAAATAAACCATGTGCATTTAAGTTGATGGTCAGTTCCCCAAATGACCCTTTGAAGAACTGTGATTATCTCACCTCAATTACAGGTTCCATCCACTTTTTCACACTAATTCTCCATTTATTATTTTAGACTCTTAGTAAGGATATATTTTGGTTATGTATGAATTTGACGTGTGTCAAAAACCTTTTTTCTGTGAAAAACTGCTTCCAATGTGAACTGGCCATTTTATTATTCATATTTCAGCTTTTTAATGTCTTTTAATTGCACTAATTAAGCCTCTCCCCTCCCGGGTGACACGTTAAAAAAATTACCGGTTAAATCGTCCCTATTCCTCATGTTTTACCGCCATCTACTGACTCTCGACCGAACGGCCTCATCGTTGGATGAATAAATAATAAATAAATAAAACTCCAGTAAATATCTTTGCTTACTCTACTCATTTAAGAGCTGCAAGTTTTGGTAACAACATCGTTTCTCCTGGCCTTGGAAGGTTTGTCTTTCTTTCTGGTTTATAAATACCCGCGATTCTCTGTTATCTTTTCAGCACAGACGTTTCAGATTGAGTCAGGTGCAAAATAAAAGAAGGATTTTTGGATCAGCTGGAAGGAGAAGGAGCAGGGGGTGTTGCAGCCTCTCTAATGTCCCTTGCAGGATTCCTCTGTGAGATCAGAAATTGCTTTAATAGGAACTTTCTTGCTTTTATTACCTGTTACAGACAGGTGAATGCAGCCACCTCGCACATCATCCACAGTAGGAAATCTTCAGGAATCCAGTTTCCCCCTCACGCTTCTCAGCAGAGCTTGAGGCCCTTGAAGAGGTATTTATAAACAAAAGATGTTATTTCTATCCACAAATCACCAAATAGACTCGACCTGCCTGATCTAGAACCCTTCCGGAATCCCTCTGCCGGTTCCCAGCACGCTGGGGTTGGGTTTGGTAACGGAATTTTCAGAACCCCCTGCAAGCTCAAGAGCTCTCCGTCCTGGCAAGCAGGGAGGCAGGCAAAACGCAGGGATAAACCAGCAGCTCCTGCACCACTAAATGTAAAAAGGAAGCACAGAGAGGGTGGGAACAAGGATGTGTAACTTGGGAGGAATGCACAGACACTGTCCAAGCACGCAGGGATGATGTCAGGAAAGCCAAAGGTCCAAAGGAATGAAATCTGGTGAAGGGTGTCAAAGGCAACAGGGAGAGTTTCTGTAAGTAAATGGGAGACAAAGGTAAGATGAGGGGAAATGGGGGGCTAGTGCTGAACGAGACAGGGGATTCCTGCAGGAATCCCAGGCCCCTGAGACCAGAGGGAAAGGCTGGAACACTGAAGACACATCTTTGGTGGAAGAAGAATCAAGGAATCCTCAGGCAAACTGGACGTGCACTGATGGGCTGCACCCACAGGTGCTGAGGGAGCTGGCAGATGTCACTGCCAGTTTTCTATCACAGTTTACAAACTGGAAGGTGGGGTTTTTTTTGTTGAATGGGTTTTTCAGTAAGCTCTAAAATTAACTTGAGGAAGAAAAATTAACTAAGAACTTTACTGAAAATAAATTCCATGTATCAGGGGCACGTCAGTGTCTTGATTGTGCATCTGACTGGACGTAATAATCCTTCTCCAAATTGGAAAAGGACACCAAGTGACACGTTCTCAAAATAACGAAATGAACGTAGAACGGAGGATGAAAAGCTACGAGGCAAAGGGTGGGTTTTTTTGTTTCTGGTGTGTACAGTGGGATGGAATGTGCAGAAGCGTAAAAGCAGTCATTTCTGGGATGCAGAACTGGGTTTGAGTAATTGAATCGGGAGCAGTGAAGCCTGTCTGGGCGGAAACACCTCTGAAAGCATTTTGAATTTCAAAACAGCTCTGCAGGCCATTCCCAGCCTCGGGAGTAGCCAAGCTGCTGTTCGCAACCGCGGGAGGTGCAGGAGGGTCCATGTTACACCATTTTTGCACCTTTTCGCTCTGACGACTCTCAAATCCATCAGGGCTCCCTGAGGAGTTTGCAGTAGGTTTAAACTCAGTTTAAACACCCCCTCGGGCCAGGGACTGCTCCGGAGCTGATGCTGCCACTGCTGCCCGAGGGATGCTCAGCAAGGGATGCCCTCCAAAGACCTGAAGGTGCTTGGATTCGGGCACCCATCTGGTAGGAAAGGATGGGCACCAGCAGAGGCAACTGAGAGAAGGGATACAGGGGCAGCGTGGAGTAAGGATGGGGAGCTAGTGTGTGCAAACTGTGAGAGAGAATTTGTTTGTAAATAGTGCCTCTGAAATCACCAGGAGTAACAGAACCCTCTGACACTGTCCCTATGGGCATTGCTTTTATTGGCAGCACTGGGTGTGCAGTGGGTGACAATAACCCTGACTCCACACAGACACAAATGTATCACTTTTTCACCTATTTGTACATTTTTGACAAACAAATTAATGTCTACCAGTACTAAATTACAGAATTTCCTTTCGTTAATGAGCATCCCATCCACTGCTGGTTATTAACCTCTTGTTGCTTTTGCTAATTAGCTCGTACCTTTTGTATTTTGTGTATCTTTTCCTGACACAAAAACTGAGCTTTTGTTAGTCTTCTTCTGCTTCTTCTGCAAGAGGTTTGTGGTCTGTAAGGTCCAAAAGGTATGTAGTCCATAAATCCTGAGTCACAGGGTCAATACACCTTCCTCTCCCGGGCTTCGTCCACTGAAGCACATCAAGCTTAACTTAAACAAAACTTAAGTGTTTCAGCACTTTTCCCAAGCTATGTTCTCACAAAGGTAACACACTTTATTTGCTGTATGCTGGCTAAAGGTGATTTAATCTCGGGATGTGCTGAGTTGGAAGGGACCCACAGGGATCATGGGGTCCGACCCTGCACAGGATCATCCCCAGGAGTGACACCATGTGCCCCAGAGGATCATCCCCACCCTCCTGCAGCTCTGGCAGCCTTGGGGCTGTGCCCACTGCCCTGGGGAGCCTGGGCACTGCCCAACCGCCCTCTGGGGAAAGAAGAAGAACAACCTTGTCCTGAGATCCAACCTGTGTCGGGACGGGCGGCGCGGCCCCTTTAAATGCAAATGAGGCGGCGCGGCCCCTTTAAATGCAAATGAGGCGGCGCGCGTGCCGGCGCCGGCCCCGTCCGACCGAGTTAAAACTTCGGCGCGGCCCCGGAGCCACACGCCGCCGTCACCGCCACCACCCACCACCGCCATGAACCAGGAGGCNGGCGGGACGGCCCCGGTGAGCCGGGAAGGGGCGGCTGCGGGACCCTCGGTGCCAAGGCGCCGGCACAACTTCGCTGCCTGTGAGGAGGGCAGTTTTAAAAATGCTTCGCGGTTTAATGGGGTTTGTTTGGTTTGCGCTTTTTTTTTTTTTTTTTTTTTTGTGTTTTTTGTGGTTTGGGGTTTTTTTTTT